>MU226909.1:1919135-1947851 GCA_018584345.1 Thuja plicata
GTGGCATCAATCTATTTGATGTTCTCATTCAAAACTGCTAGAGAGGGCGCAAGTGCATTTCTCAATTGAGTTTGTCTGACTCTTATCTTACTGATCTCCAACTTAGCCTTTTCAATTTTGTCCAACTAACCTTGATAGACATTGTTATAGATGTTCATTTCTTGCATAGATTTCTCAACTAATTTTCTAATACTGTCCACCATGATCTCTGCGTCTTTTATCTTTTTGTTATGTTCAGAGGTGAACTTTACTCTATCCATGCAGTTTGCTATAACCTTCTTACCTTTAGCTGCCAACTCTTTCAATATAGATTGCCCAATCTTTAAATATTTTAAGTCTAAGATAAAATTATTTACCAATTCATTAAATCTCTCCTTTTTATACTCATCTTCTACAATTCTAGTAGCAGAGTCTACTAGGTATGTAAAGTGTGCTTTGAAGCTTTTTAGAATGCTACTGACATCTTCAACTGATTGAATTTTGGTTATTTTATTTTCTATGGGTACTAGATCATTCAAGATGTTTATTGATTCCAAGAAGAGAGGGTTCCTCATAACCTATTTCTCTTTGGATTTTTACATAGCTAGAATGCTGATCTTTATTAAGTCCTCTTCTCCCCACGCATCTAGACTTGCTGAGTCAGGAGTTAACCTTGACAACAATGAAGTAGATGGTAAAGTGGAAGGTGTGAATATAGTATTTTGAATAGTATCCATGCATTCACTCTTTACTAGTATCTCCTTGACTGGTGTCTCATTATCTTGAGTATATTTTTCTTTATTCAAGTCTATTGGATCATTGGAGGTAACTTCTTCTTGTTGTACAAATGTATCATCGGTGCACATCTCTTCACTGCTTAAAAATTAGTTATCAACTTTGTCCATGTCATTGTTAGATATTGTCATGGATATCTTGATATTATCAACCACTATAGTATCTTGTGAGTCTTTTTCTCTATCAGAAGTTATTGACACTAAGGGCGCTAAAACCTATGGACCTATCATAGGTGTATTTTGAATCACTGGTTCTCTAACCTGTTTGGGAGGAGCTGGAGTTACCTTATTTGTAGGCGTCATTGATGGATACATGTGTCTATCCATAAACACTTTTGTAAAATATTTTTCTATCTCTTTCCCAACTAACTCATATTCTTTGTTCATAATATGAAGTGTCCTTGTCTTAGTTCTGAGATGAGGCTTCACCAGATCTAACAGAATTGCCTTCTCATCATGTGAGCATACATGGAGAAGATTATCCAATGTTTCTTCTCTTATCCTAATGTCTTCCTCAATTGCATGTCTCTTCATTATTTCAAGTATGTTCCATAACTTATCAGGTATCACTATCTTAAGTTCAAGAACTAACTTCTTAAACTTAATCATGTGAGAGATGATCATAGAATGTATCTCAGTTTTATCAATCTCTTGATACTTTTCATAGACCTTAGAAATTGTGTCTAGTCTACCTTCATTAAAAATCATGTTCTTTAAGACATTTAGACTAGGTCTGAATCCTACCTCAGGAGGAGCTTGAGTGTTCCTTGCTATGCTCCCTATGTTCCTTGAGGATGGGTGATTTGTGGGTGCTTCCTTCCTTCCTCTAGACTTCTTACTTGGTATAGAAGGTGGAGATGAGTCTAGGTCAATGGTGGTAGAGGGCATAGAAGTGCTCTCTACTTTATTATTCTTCTGGATGTTATCACTCTTCTCAATTTCTTTGGCTATCTTGTCTTCTCTAGCTTTGTCAAGATCTTCTTGAGTGACACCATGAACTTTTAGAATGCTAGATGTAATATTAGATGCCTTTCTTTTGTTATAAGCACTATATAGAGTAGAGTCATCTTCATTAGTCTTTTCTCTGTAAGTGCCCCATCTGGGCTCATTGGGATCTTTGGGCATAGAAAAAAGGACCTGTGCATATCCTTTCAATACATATTCCTGTACTTCATACCCAAGTGGATGAATCCATTTAGTTCTAGGCTAAACTGCCTCCATGCAAGTGAAGTCAGTCTCTACCATGAAGCATATGGTTTCCTTGTACTCTTCAAAAATCTTCTCAGGTATCCTAAACCTCTTCTACATCTGGATCCTGAAAGTTTTGATGTCCATGTCCATAGCATCCTTTGCACTACTCTCTAATGTGGATTTTAGTGAAATTTGAGACATAGTGGGTTTGCTTCTGTCTAGGTAAAGATTTCCAACCTTACCAAAAATATGGAAGTATAGATAGATGATCAAAGACCCAAACCTGAATTTCTTTCTCTTGTCATGCTTGATTGCTCAGATTTTGTCAGTCAATTGAGTATGCAATATCTCACATAGATTGTACTGAGTATTATCCTTTACCATTTTAATATTTGCAAGAATAGTTGCTACAAAGACACTATTCAATCTACTTGCTTGCTGGAACTTGTAACCAAGAATCACAGTCACAAGCTTTATGTCTTCTTCCTTGATAGGATCAACTGTCATACCATGCCTGTCACTTCTAGATAGGCATGCTTGCTCAACCTGTTTCTTGACATCCTTGCCAGTAGGAAGAACTGGTCCAATCTTAGGAAGTCTATTTAATTCATGGATTAGGTCATAGGTGATGCAGACAGGAACTTCACTAATCCATTAGAGGTCATCATGAATCCTCCTCAAAAATATTTTAACCCATTCTGGTTCATAGAATTCGTAAGCATTTGAATAATCAAATATAGGGTTGTCTGTGAGGTGCACACATTCAACCTTGAATGAATAGTCTGGTTTCATCATCAAAGCCATGCGAGTGGCTATACTGTTATCTCCAATTGTTTCCTTTTTGCAATAAATGTATGCGCATATGTCTTCTACGTGAACAACTCCTAACAGAGTTTTGGAGAAAGCTCCTTCCACATCATCCAATATGGATTTAAATGGATGCCTCTTGAATAAAAATCTCTTCCTCTCAGCAATTTCAAATACAACTGGAGTCACCATACTTACTTGATGATTTAAATAGGGTTTCATGAAAATTCAAAATGACATGACTGCTAGGGTTCTGTTCCAACTTCTTAACCGTGCTTCTTAACCACAAAATATGTTATGATTCCATGCTTTGATGCTCAGTTCTCCTATGATCTTTGAATTCTATGAGCTCAAATGCAAATGTGAAGAAGATCAAACACTTACATCTTTTTATAAAAGTTACTGCATTTAATTTTTGCAACTATACGCAGTTTTCACAGAGAATCTCAAACTTCATTCAGAGTGTATTATAGATAATGTGGGTATGAATACTACATCCAACTATGATCATAAACATAATTGCATAGGTGCATACTCAGAGGTGAGTATACCAGCCGCACAGGGGTTTCGAGCTAGAATAGCTCCCCCTTAGACCAAGAAGGTCTCTTCAATAGAAGTAGGGGATGCGTCCACTATGGATGCATCAGCTACTTTGTTCTCTGCATTGTCCTTCTTTACTTCAACCCAAATTTTTCTTGAATCTTCTTTTTCTTGAACACACTTGACTTCTCCTTCTTCTTCAAATAGTGGTTTCTTAGGATCCTTTTGTTTTTGAGTTTTGGATAAATAGAACTTTGAGATGTGTCTAACCTTTCCACATGTATGAAAAATGATAGGAGGTCTGATGTTTTTGTTCATCATGCTGCACTACTTTGCTATGTGTCCATTGTAATTACATATCTAACATGTAATGTTCTACAAATTCCTTTGAGGCTGATTTCTCTGATTTTGTTGTGACTGATTTCTTTGATTTGTTCTGCAATGTAAAGTCATGTGACCAAACTTATTATAGGAGTAACAATAACCATTGAAAGGTATTACCTCTTTGAAATCTCTTGCCAAATGACCATGTTTATTACATGCATAACAAGTTCTGTTAACTTGCTTGATTTCTCCTTTAGGTGGAGTTTTTTTAATCTCTGCAACATTTTCAACTTTCTTTGCTTCTGAAGATGCTTCATGTACTTTCTTACTTTCTTTTATTTCAACTTGTGCTACACTGAAACCAAGACAAGTAGTGTCACCTTTTTTCTTTTGTGCATTGAGCTAAGTTTGAAGTGAATTAGAACTTGTGTAGAGTTTTTCAATCTTATCCTTTGCTTCTATTAATTCAAATTCCATCTTTTTATTTATGTTCTCTAATTCCAAGACTTTCATGTTTGCTTGCAAAAGTTCATCTTCTAATTGTTTTCTTTCTTTGATCTTTTCTTCAATAGCAATTTGACTGTTTATTAGCTGTTCATCCAGATTTTCAACTTTTTCTTTCAGATACATGTTCTGTTCATTTAGCTTTTTGACCATTTTCCCTAAATCACTTGTAGAACAATCTTTCAAATCTTTTCTCAATTTATTGATAAGCATTTGTGAACCATCAACTTTCAGTCTAAGTTCTTCATTTTCTTTTTTAGATCTGTCAAGATATTCAAGAGTTGCTTCAAGATTATTTTTCAAATGTTTTTCTTCTAGTGAGTCCATGATATCCTCAAGTGGTTAAACTTTCTTTCAGAGGAATAGAGCTCTGATACAAATTGCTAGAAACATTGAGAGGGGGGGGGGTGAATTAGTGTTTGTCTATTTATTATATTTTAGAAACTTAAACATAAATTAAACATATATCCAATGAAGCTCAATACAAGAACACATAACATATGATATGATTATGGGGAAACCTTGATTAGAGGAAAACCCCAGTGGGAATTAGTACCCACAAATATTGTTCTAGTATAATGAACCTATTAAAGTTCCTTTTCCCTATTAGAAGCAGTCTTTACAATGCAAGTACAATGACCCTGTTAGGAGTCTTTACAAAACCCTTTTAAATGTATATGGCTCACTACCAGAGCTCACTACTCAATAGGATGAAGGCTACAACCTTCTAATAGTTGATATACACTATATCAAAAGTGAACTGTTGTGATGACATTGTTGTCTGTTCAATTCTGTGTATGCACTGATGCTCTTACTCTCTTAAAGAGTTTTATCTCATACTAACTTCATTATACTTCTCTTCTATATCTCTCTTAGGCATATTGTTTGATAGTTATAACATAACTTTACATTACATACTTATATGTTCTTGTCTGAATAGACGTGATCCAAAACAAGACTTGTGGTTAGTGCTAAAACATAATACACAACACTTCCAAACTAATTGGCTTAAGCATGTTTACAACATTAATAATTACATCATTAAAAACATACAATCATAGGCACTTGGCCTTTACATAACAAAATAATATATGCTGATCAAAACACTAGTCGGCTTTCATGCTCTATCTTCTAGACTGATGGTGCACTGATCTATCTGTAACTTCTCCATACTATCATTTTGTACCATGTGTGTCTAGAATTATTATGTGCATGAAACATAGAACATATATCTAAATGTGCATACTCTGATTCAGTTGCTTGCATGTGCACTGATGTGTTGATTGTTGTATAACTCTGTCTGTCCTATTTTCAATACTTAGTCATTTTGTCTTCTAAGTTTACTTAGACAAAAACTTAGTATGACTTTGTTTCCATGATGACAACACAAAATAAGTCATGCATCCTTAGGAAGTCAAATTTCCAACAACTAGACCTTCGGGAGAAACCATAACCTCTAATGTTGTACTCTTGGGCTTAACCAGTAATCAAAGTTTTCTAATACCACTGGATATAGTGGCTGACAAACTTGTGGCCATTCTTCAATAAGTAGATCTCAATGAGCTATCTCAGCCTCCTCCACCACCCAGCCCACCTATGAACACCATTCTAGAGGGTGATGGGAAGGGAGATAAATGAAACACCACTAAGGACCCCATTGATACAAAGGATAATGCACCTAGGGGGAACTTGAATCGAACCCCGAGGACACTTCAAGTTCTGGGATAATGATAGGCTGGCAAGTTGCCCCACCATAGTGGCTAGTGGAAGCACAAAAAATAAGATCCCCAACTACTATCATAGCTCCATTTTCACTTGCAGTGATGTTGGCTAAGGGCCAAATTCCTAAAAATCCCAAAAGGGCTCATACCCTTCACATCACTAGAAGGGCCCGAGATGGAAATATTATGGAAACAATCGCCTCCCCTCTAGTAGGAAAATATGATTTTGAGGTAGCTTTCAAATAATATGTAATCATGGAGGTGTCTTTGGGTAAAATAAATCATCAGGGGGAACTAGACCTCCAAAACGAAGCAAGTCAGGCTATTCAGGCCCGATATGTGAAACAATCTGATAAGATACAAGAGTTGAAAGTAGCCAATGCCAATATTTTGGGACTCTTGATAGAATTAGTGTGCCCCCCCCCCCTCTGAAACACCTAGACCCTCAGTTCCAAGGACACTACTACCATAGAGTGATGTTGATACTCCAAAATTTATGAAGAAGAAGGCATTAGTGGATGAGTGGATTGCTCATCATGTTGGGGTAATAAGAATTTTGTTATCTGATTCTCTCATAGAATTATTATAGGTAAGTGATTTAGAAAAGTAGATAGAGGCCACCATTCCCCAGTGGTAGGAAGAGATCAAGAATTATGATGATTGGAAGGATACCTTGTTGGAGATTCTAAATCTTGGAGAAGATGAGTTAACAAACACAGACATTCTAGGGGATGAAACATATGGGTTCCTATGGACTCAATACTCAAGACCTGCATTCAAAGTGAAAACAAGGAAGCAACTGGTATGAATGTTAGAAGAAAAAATACAAATGGTCTGGAACCCTTTGGACCAATATGCTAACCTCATCCAAGAAATTACATCGGCTGATCCTCTCAGCCCTGGGACTTATACTCCTGTCGATTCCATAATTGGTAAGTTTGATGAGGTGGTCGAGGCTCAATTCTAGCCCAGGGGAAATGTTAGTGGGGCGACCATGGTGGAACTCTCCCAAGTTTTTCTCAAATCCCATGATGCAGCTCTGATGGCTGCAGAGTTAAAAGATACGGCTAAAGATGTCAGCCTCCATTTTGAGACATCTCTAGATTGTTGGGATGGCTTGAAGGATATAGAGGAAGATAACATCCTCCAAATTCTGGAGGTGTACAAAAAATTTAAAGGCCAATAAAATTTCCTGGACTCCGGCAATCCTTCAGCTGAAGCTGCATATAGTCTCATTCTTTATTCTCTGAGCATAACTCCCGGATCCTCGACCCTGGGTTCCCAGTTTTTTATTATTTATAGTGATAGTGTTGACATCTCTCTTGAGCTGACTGATCACTATCTATAGTATGTTTCTAGGTCTGTAGCTATCCATCCTAGAATAACTATTCACTATTGATCCATAGGTTCACTAGAGATGCCTCCTGGATCATAAGGCACCATTCTACCATTTACTATCTTCTCTACCCCAACTCGCCCAGTCACCGATGTGTGAAAGAACATTAAAGAGGGTGTATGGCCCAGGTCACTTAGAGAATCTCCTCAGCATCTAAAAGTATAAGGATCCTATTTACAATGGTGTTTTTCTTGGCACTTCTTTCTTTCTTTCTTCTCTTCTCTTCTTGAATGATTATATTAAATCAAGATATTATTACAGTGCAGGTAGTACCGACGGTAAATATTGTAATATAATGTAAATAGTTGGCATAGGGATAGTCACTTAGGTAGTTAGAATTCTATATCAATGTAAGGTTTGAACCCATTCTAAGGGTCGACAAATTGATGATTTAGTTGTCCACTAGGAATACAAGCTTTTAGTCTTTTCACAATCTTGTCTTTTACAAGTTCAGAGTAGATTAATGCTCCCTTGGAGCCACTAGTGTAGCTACCAATGATGCTAGATTTGGAGTTAATGAAATAATGAGGAACACCATTCAGATTTGAGCTCTGTGTTGTTTCTGGTCCCAGAGTTAAGAAAATGTTTCTCATGTTGTATGCTTTCTTATGTCCTTTGTTCTAGTTTTATAATGATTCAATGAAATACTTTACTTTGCCTCTAATATGTGTGTGATTGAAGGTTACATTTATATCTAGTATCTATTGTTTATTTTATTAGGAACTTTGTTGATGTTAAGATAACATATATCATGGATATAGTTATAGATATACACTAACCCTATCCTATATATTTATATTTTCTTTATCAAATATAATTTATGCTTGCAGGAAACCCATTATGCCCAAAGTTTCAGAGGTCTACAATTCAAAACCAGATATCCCATAAAAATAAATAGTCACTTGTCTAACTAAGCTAATCCTATAGTGCCTTGACATGATAACCAGGTGCTTAGAGGCTAGGAGAGTTAGCTCTCCTACATGCCTCTTCACCTGAAGTTGGTCGATACTCTAGTATTCAGTGACAACTCATCTCTCATTGGCAAGGCCGTCACAAAGTCCCATCAACAAAAATTGGCACTATAAGGAGGGCATGAGCTCATCCTCCCATGACAAATTTGATACGACACCCCCCAAGGGTTCCCCATGAAGTAGTCTTAGAAGAAAATATTTCCATAGATTAGGATCATTTTCACTCCTGTAATTTGAAAGAATATTGCATTCAACCCCTAACCTAGGAGAGCTTGAAAAACTCTGACCTCTCATCCAAGACAAGAAGAGCTACCAGAAGAAGTAGCCTTTCCATCCCCCACTTGGAGGGTTTGTAGCCCTGGAAAATATTTAGGTTAACTAGCCCATCCCAGTGACCAATCTCATTGTCAACCTTAACATTCCAATGGCTGCATACTTCAATAACACTAGGTCTCCCATTGGACAATTCCTCAATGTTGTCAATGATCTTCCTCCACATCCATAGAAGATCTATCCCAAGTATGAACATATAGGCCCTCGAACCGCTAAAGAAAATTTATAGCCCTATAAAGACATTATATATCAACACCACATCTAGCATGAGGATGTGGTAAGAAGAATGTTCCTGCTATCTCTTGGAGAGAGCAATTTGAACTGGTACTTGAACTTACTTTCCAACTACATCAATAGTTGGAAAGACATGGAGGTTTCCTTTCTAACAACATTTTGGGTCCATGTGGACCCAATCTGGTCTCACATTCAGTTTATTTATATCCAAAAGGAGCTCAATGAACCCTTGACAACATTTAACTATCGGTTCCAAAGAGCCTTGAAGCAGTGTAAAGGACCCTTCATCCCATCTAGTGATGTGACTATCCAAACATACCTTAATGCCTTGGACCCGTTTGTCACTACCCTTCTTTGGAGAAACACCATCGCCAATGATAGGGATACCCTACCTAAGATTTACAACCTCACCCTCAAACGATCCTAGAACTTGAGTAAAGCTCCCAGCGGTATCAGCCAGGGCTTACCTTATAACACATTCCTAGGGGAATAACCCAACTAGGAGGATATGACCCCAATCCAGTACTAGGTTCCCATACAATGAATCTGGTGCCCCAGTATGTCTATCCCACACCTCATAAAAATCCTCCAAACCCAGAGTATGCTCCCTGGGAAAATCCACAAACCACTATACCCGCACTGCCTCGAGTACATTTCTTCTAGATGCTATCCTTTAGAGGCTTGCCTCCAATAGTGGCAAGTGCATCTACACCTGCCCTACCACCCCAATTGCTACATTGTGACACCACTACCCAGTTGTCTGCTAAGGTTGAATCTCTCTGACGATTAGTTTCCTTGCTCACCATTGACATGGGACAGCTGAAGATGGGACCCCCATATCCCATGGAACCAACCCCTCCCAAAGAGGGAATATATTTTTAGAATAACAGAGTTCCAATAACTTTGGACCCTAGAACTATTATAATAATAGAGGAAAAAACAATGATCATCCCAAAAACAATGGAAAAACATGCGAAACAATGGGGTCATTCCCCCCAGTCAGCCCAACACCCAATGAGGTGCAGGACCTAGCCATTTCATGCAACTCGCTGAATTCCACCCCTTGACATCCTGGTGTCGGCTGCATGACACTGGTTCACATTTTGAGGTAAACTACGCCATGTTAGAGAATATCATCTTGATATCCCAGTCTGATAGGCAATAAAACACCGACTCTCCTCTTCCAGAATCCTCAACCCGATCGCACCTTTCCACTTTTACCTATGAGACCATTTTTTTAGTGATGGTGAAGAAGATGGGGAAGAACCCAACTTACAAGGTTTCTTCAATGACTCCATCCCAACTTTTGAGGCTAATTCCTTTACCAATCATAGGACTCTATACATAACCTAGAGCCAATTAAACAAGGGTCCCCTTACGACATTGATTCCACCATGGATTGTGAATCTCCCACCGGACCCTTTGAAAAATGTTAATCCACCCCCTCCCTAAGGACCCACACCTCCAAATACATGCGAATCTATCAGAAAAGGTCCATGGGGCTCTAAAGGAAATTTTGACATCATGAAGGTGATGGAAAATACTACTACCACCATGACCTTGATGGAGGTTCTGCTTAGTTGTCCTGAGCAGAGAAGGTCTCTCCTATAGTATCTAGACAACCTAGAATTACATGACTTCCTCCCCATGTCTGTGACATTTGACGATGCAAATGTGACCATATTTTGGGGGAATACATAAGACCCTCCCTTTTTTCTTGGTCTTAAAATTCTTGGTAAAAACTCAACTTCTTAGTGGATTCCAAAGCTTCGGGAAATGTCATGCCCCTATCTACTTGATAAAAGCTTGGAATGACTCCCACAACATCCAAAGGAGTGGTTGTCCAGCTGGAAAAAATCATTGTTAAAATGGTGGGAGAACTAAAAAATGTCCCAGTCCAGCTAGTACAAGATCCCCGGATATCTAGTGTCATTGATATCTAGGTGGTCGACATCCCTGAGACTTACAAGATGCTCTTGAGTCAAAATCAGTCCAAATCCTTGAATGGATATATCTCAACCAAATTCTCCCTCCTATGGCTTCCTTGGAGAGGAGAAGATAATCAAATAAAGGTAGATAGAAAACCTCAGATGAAATAGGCCCTCATTGATTATGGCCAGGTTAGTGAAATCTCTTTTGCTAAATTGGAAGCCAGGTTATACAGGGCTAAATAAATCTTGACCCTAGATTTTTTCCTAGGTGTAACGATACACGATGAAGATCTTGTCATCACCCAAAGGATCCTTATCATCGTCATGAACCTAGAAAAAGATGTAAAATCTCAAGGTGACAAGGAAAATTTAACCCCCTATTGTCTAGCAATTGGTGCAGAGTTCATTGTCAAAACCATTCAAAGATGCAATGTGCACCATGTGTAGATACTACCAAGGTCCACCTTGAAAACTTTCAAGTAGAAAAATGTAGGGGCAAGGCCCCACCCAAAAGCGGTCCAACCACGAGCACAGCCAACAGACCACCGTCTGAGGAATTTCTTGCGGAGACTCCTCCAAGGGATGTTTCGGTCCCTATATCTACTCAGTGAGGGGATGTGCCTTAACCTATCCCACATCCCAAACTGACAATGACTCCCTCCCAAACTTTGCAACCATAATGTGCCAATAGTGATGTCTAGATCCTTAAGTTCGATAGATCCTAATCTAAAAAATGTTGTGGAGCCGGAGTGGAATTTATCAACCCCTGAGGAAAGCCTTTCCTCACATCATATTACTTGTAATTTAAAGGCACCAATAATGTAATTGAGTACAAGGCCTTGGTCATCAGGATCCTATTTTCCCTTAGGAAAGGAGTTACGTACATCTAGGCAATGGGTGACTTAGAACTTATACTCTGGAAAATCCAGAGCCAATACACATGCCATGATAAATGACTAACAACCTATCACAACTGGGCATGGATCTTAATAGATGATTTAGATGCTTTTGATATCAAAGTGATTCCCTCGAAACAAAATTATGTTCGAGATGCACTAGTTATGTCAGCTAGTGCTTTAGAACCTATGGTAGGTTCCCGACTCTAGATATTTTTAGTTGAAATGATGCCCACACCCTCCATACCTGATAATATAACCAATCTTTAGGTCTTTGAGGATGATAGACCCATACTTACCTTCATGGAAAATGTTGGTGTCTTTGAAGACAAGATCATGGAGGAAGAAGAACATGATGATACCAGACAAGAAGAGAAAGAGGGTGGAATCCTCGACCTACCCACCAACACTATCCCTAAGGGGATGGTTTCCCTTGAACGGATCTTTGAATCAAACCCATGAGCTCAAGATAGAACATCTAGAACCCTCAATGGGGAAAAATATTAAAAAGTAAACATCAGGATGGGCGTTGAAGAAAATATCATCTACATCGGCACCTCTTGATGTCCCAAGGAGAAATAGAATATTCTTGTAGTCCTCCAAGAATATATTGATGTAATTTCCTAGGGATATAAAGATTTCAAGACCTATGATACTTCTATCATGACACACACAATCCCCTGAAACCAAACACCAAGCCTTTCTGACAAAATAAAAGACCAGTCAATCCCCTAATTGAGTCCCTTATCCATCAAGAGTTTCAAAAGCTATTGGCCACCCAGATAATCTTTCCAATCCAACATACCACATGGGTGGCCAATCTAGTACCAGTCAAGAAAAAGAATGGGGAGATCTGTCTATGTGTTGACTTCTATAATTTGAATAAATCCTCGAAGAAAGATAACCACCCCCTCCCCTTGCTGGATGAGGTGTTACAAATTGTTAATGGCTCCCAAATGATATCCTTTCTGGATGGATACTCTAGATACAATCAAGTTATGGTTAAATTTGAAGACAGGGCCAAAATGGCATTCACCATCATGTGGGTAATTTTCGCCTATAGAAGAATGCCTTTCAGTTTGATTAACATCGGGGCCATGCTCTAGAAAGCCATGGATATATACTTCGAAGGATTGGTCAAAAAATATATAATCATCTACATAGATGATTTAATCATGTTCACTTGAGAGATACATGATCACTCGATACATATTTCTAACATTTGTGAAAGGTGCCACCAATTTGGCATATCCCTCAACCCAAAGAAATGCATATTTGGGGTAACAGAGGGGAAATTGTTAGGACATATCATCTCAGAAAAGGGTATATCTATTGACTTTGAGTGAGTTGAAGCACTGCTAAAACTAAAAATGTTAGGTAGTAAGGAGGAGATGAGGTATTTCTTTGTGAAGATAATTTTTTTCTAAAATTTTATCACTTGTTTCGTCAAGGTTGTAAAACCTCTCAACGATATGATGAAAAAGGATATAAAAATTGAGTGGTGCCCAGAGGCAAAACTGACTTTTTCCAAGATCAAGAAGACTATCACAGAGGGCCCTATTCTAGCTAGCATGAATTATTCCCTCCCATTTCATATATATTCTTTTTCCTCTTCCCACTCTACTGCACCTGTATCAACCCAAAAGGTAGAAGGGGAAGAACAACCTATTTCTTTTATGAGCTCCTCCTTTAAGAATGTAGAGGTAAGATATTCACCTCTGGAAAAAAAATAATTTTCCCTCATCTGGGATGTTAAGAAATTCTGACACTACATCCTTCGTATCAAAGTGCATTCCATCCTCCCTGACCAGGATGTCAAATCCTTATTACTTTAAAGTGATCTAGGTGATCACCGGGGAAAGTGGATGGCTATCCTCCAAGAGTATGATCTAGAGATGCAGGCTATGAAACTTGTCCAAGTACAAGGGATATGAAAAGCTATGGCTAAAGCCCACCTACATATCAAATGCCACACCTACACCATGAAATCCATCACTCAATACCCCTAGTATGCAGACTTGGTACACCTTCTGATAAATAACCAGTGCCTAGAAGGGCTCATCCCTAGTAAATTCTGAGCTCTCTGGCTAAACAACACACATTTCATGATAAAAAATGGGACCCTATTTCCAAGGAACCATGAAGGCATCTACCACATGTGTCTTGACTGAGAACAAGCCACAAAAATAATAGAATAATTCAATAATCATTTTGGAATTAGACACAAGTCAGCCAATGCTACCTCCCATTAAATTCTTTGGGTTGGGTACTATTGGCCCCACATTTGTAGAGATGTCTACATACACATAAGGAAATGTCACACCTACCAAACCACCACTTCAAGAGAGAAAAATCCAGCAATGCCTCTCCAACCTGTATTCAAGGCAAGACCTCTGGTCAAGAGGGTGTTTGATTTCATAGGAGAGATAAATCCTAACTCATCAGTGAACCACTGATAAATTTTTACTACCATTGATTATTGCACCTAGTGGATCGAGGCTATGCCATGTAAGAACAACACTGTAGATGTAGTAATCTATTTTATCAAAGAAAACATCGTCACTAGGTTGGGAATGCCTTTTGACCTAATATGCGATAACAACCCATCTTTTTCCTCTACTTAATTATTAGAGTGGGCCTATAATAAGGGTATCACCCTCAATTTTTCTAGTAATTACTACCCATGGGGAAATGGGGTAGCATAATCAACCAATGAGAACCTTTTAGAGATAATCAAGTACCTGCTTGAAAGGAATCTTCAAGATTGGCATAAGAAATTTAGGTTTTCCTTGTGGGCAGACTGCATTTAAATCAAGGCCGCTTTGGAGATTTCCCCATTTCATTTGGTGTATGGACTAAATCCAGTGTTCTCTGTGAACCTCAAAATCATGGTCCTATAGTTCATGCAAGAGTTTAATAATGAGGATAACATCGTTGAGGTGCATGTCCTTAACTTAGTACTATGTGAAGAGCAAAGAGAACATTTTTCAAAGCACCAAGATATAGTCAAATGATGGTTTGATAAAAGAGCCCAATTGAAGGCTTTTCAGCTCACAAACTTGGTCCTTTTGTGGGACAAGGCCGGAGAGAAGAAAGGTAAACTTACCAAGTTCCAAAGGTTTTGGCTCAAACCTCATCAAATTTCCAAAATTTGTGGAGCCAACACATACCACCTCAATTCCTTAAATGGAGAAGCTGTCTTGCTGCCTATCAATAGGAAGTTCCTTAAAAATTACTTTGAGTAAGGTAGAAGAACAAACTCCCCATGCTAGAGATTTTCCATATGTATATACCTTTTGTAAGTAGCCTTCGGTTGTATCGCTCTGACACACCTCCCTTATAAATAGTTTTGGGGGATTTCTTCCTGGCTATTTTGATGTCTTGTCTGTCCTTTTTGTGGTTTCTTTTATTTTGTGTGTCCCTAGTGTTTTTCCCTCTTCTTTTGGATTGGTATGCTTCACATAGTGGTTGTGGAGGTTGAGAGGTTCTCCTTGGACATTGTGGTGGTCCCGAACTAGATGGTAAATGAAGGTTGGCCTTAGCCTCATCTTGAAAAGTTCCTCACATGGGATTTTGGGCATTGGAGGCTCCTCTTTGAGCTAAATATTGATATTTCTCCTTAGAAGAGAAAATACCGAATGTCATTTCAAAAATAGAGAGTTACTTAAAGTACCAAGAACTAAAGGGTCTCAGAGAAAGATAGATCAGCTACAATCTCTGCGAGAGGTGCCTAGGCAAAGGAAATAACTTGAAGGCTTCCCCGAGCAAGATTTTCTTGATCCACTCAATAATCAAAATCATGATGAGTTAAAAGAAGTACTGCCATGGTAACAAGCTAAGCTTGAGGACCCTTCTAATAGTAGTACCGCCTCTCCCATTCACACAAAAAAAAGAGATAAAGGATTTGGAGGTGGAAGATCTAGATTTTGAAGAAACATGAAACGCCCACAAGATGTCATATTTTCTATGTTAGTGTAGTTTCTCTGTCTTATCTCCAGCCAGGTTCCATCTAAATCCCAAAACACATATGGGGGAAAATGATCAATATCTAAATCTCAGCAAGTTTCCTTGGTTCCAGAGACACGTCATGATGCAACTTCTCTACTGATGATAAGGTCACCATTGTTTTAGCCAGAGTTCTAGAGTTCTCAAATGCACAAGGCATCTGTCCCAGTGAGTCACCATTTTTTATGCCCTGCATACCCATCCCTGCATTTTGTGCGCAAAATGGTGGGTCCACTTTATTATTATTATTATTAATTTTTTTGGCTTGGTTCCCTATTTCTTCCAGAATCTTTTTGTCCCGTCCAGTCTTTGCCTCTGTTTTTGTGTTCATTGTTTCTTCCAAGATCAGTGTTCTGGAGTGGCATTCAAAAGTAGGTTTTTTTAGATCCTTTGTGTCTGGTGATCATTATTCTTTCCTTCGAAAGAGGGATGATCGTTAGGTGTTTGTGGGTCCAGATCCCACCCGCCGGCGTGTTTCTCAAAGTTACTTTTTGTAACTAATGCACTTTCCTAGGAATTATTTAAGACCTTTTACCTTGTCATTTTTACACTTAGCACAAATAATTTACCATTTGGTCAATTTTTTGGAGAGAAAAGAGATTTGTTTTCTGAGTAGAAACGCTTGAGTTAGAAGGTGTAGATGTGTGTTTTTCGAGTTTGGTGGAGTGTTTAGGTGATAGATTGAATCAGTTTCCACCCTCCCATTCAACATTTTGAGGTTTAGGTAGGCCCTTGGGTTTTCCTTTTTTTTTTCTTTTTTTTCCTTCTATGTTTCATTTTCTTTGCGTTTTTTCCACTATTTTTGTTGGCTAGGTTATATTTTTTGTGTCTATTACTGGTCATTATCTATCTATTTTTTCACTTCAAGTGTTGTGTCTTCTATTCAGTGGGAAGTTATCCTTGAGTCTACTACATCTTCTTCCATTTGTAGCCATCCAGCTTGAAAGGAAAGACGTTCGCCCTCATGGGCTGTAGACTTCTGTAGATATCGCCCACTTCCTGCTGGGAAGTCTATAAATGTGGGAAGTTTTGGTTGTATATTTTGTATATTATATATGTTGTGAGTAGCTTGTAAATTATCTATAAGGTGGATTCTATAGTTTTTTTCTATAAATTCAGGTTTTTGAGAGCTTTAGGTTTGAGTGTGCGAGATCTGGTATCTCATTGTAGGTCTAGTTTTGTCTGTAAATTTTCCGATTCTGCAAAACTCCATTTTTCTTTCTCTTCTTAGGGACACGATGTTTTTGAGAGTTTTTTTCTATTTGGGTGTCTTGGGGAGCTATTCCTAAGGACCCACTATCTTGGGGAGTCATCCCTGAGGAGCCACTTTCTTGGGTGTCTTGGGGAGCCTTCCATGAGGACCCAATTCGTTACAATGTCTCAGACCACGTCCGTCCAATAACCATGTTCACCACCTTGGTTGGTGCTACCCTAGACATTGAGGTGGTAGGTATGCTAATTATAGAGGCCATTTAACTAGTAGGCCATTAATATTTTCTCTCTCCTCCATCATTTCATGCCACTCACGGTAGAAAAAAATTATTTTTATGTCATTACTCAGCCTAGTGGGCATGCACATGTCAATATATGGCAGTAGGACCACCTATCTTATCCCTAATTATTGTTGTCTTTTCAAGTTAATTTCAAGCGTATTATTAAACCTAACCTCTTCTTCACCTCACGCGACCACTTTTGGGTTATCATTTTGGATCCTTGGCAAGCAAGAAATTGCTTTAGGGTCTTCACCTCCTGGGAGTACAGAACTCCCAAGTGCCTCTATAGACATCAATAAGAAGAATAAGTTAGAGCAGACATTGGAAAATATCCCACTAACCTAGAAATATAATAATAACAGGACAATTCATTGGTCCCGAATTGAGTCTATACTAAAAGAGATCACCAACATAGATGTTGGCACCTAGGCCAAATTACAGGGCCTTATTCAAATGATCCATCAACTTTGATGCTCCAATGAATCCATCTTAGTTAACTTTGTAGCATCCAGAATCATCCAAGTAGATGGTTTTCCATGATCAATACAAGTGCCAGAGCTAATTTTACTCCTGGCTAGGGGTTATTTCCAAGGAAGTATGGTTGGTGTGCTGCTTTCCCCTAATCCCCTCAGATTCTCAGTGTCCATCATCACATTGGACCATGATGCCACTACCAGAGGGTGGCATATTTTGTAGTTCATAGGATCTATTTCTCTCATCAAGGTCGAGGCCATCGAGAAGTATGAGGACACAAAAGACATGGCTTGGGATCACCTCAACACACATTGGATAAAAATTTCATGCTGAGACTACAAGAATATGCTCACAAAAATTCTTTGCTCTTACTTCAAGGAGCCCATCTAGGCAGGAGTTTTTTTCTTATGCAGGATATTTGAGGAGACACATGCTTGGGAATTCTCCCCTTGAATATATTATTTCTTATATGGTATGACCACCAACATGGTGCACTTCAACCAGAATGACATCATTTTCAAACATGTAGGTATCCAGATGAGGAAGGTCGACATAGAGAAGAAGTTCTACATGACTTCCTACATCCTTTGGCCACTTGCCTGACAATGCCACGAGATCTGGGGTTTAACAATGGTTTGTGTTCTTAGGGAAGGACCTAGTCAGGTCTCTCCATGGGAAAACTTCCCTCAGATTTAGTGGGACCATATTTTCCCACATTTTTCAAGAGTCAATGATGCCTTTATCTTTCATGAGATCAAGGCGATAACTGGTGATTGGGAATACAAATTATCCCCACAAGCCATGGCCCTAGTTTGTGCATAGGGGCAATACTTCATCCACTTTTCCCAGCACACTTACATTCAGGTGTCTAGCTTCTCTGGAGAACCCTTTTTGTTACCTTTAAACATTATGGAGATAGGATAGTTTTGTTAGTGTTATGTAGGAAAATTTTGGAGGCTCATGCCTTGGCTTCCCTTAAGAAAGTTACCACCCCGACATTCACTTTCAGTTGTAGGGAATAATCTTTCCCGTAGCTATGGCCCAGGGAGCATAAAATAAGCTAAGTAGTTTTGAAATAGAAAAATATTATTTTATCCACAAGGATTATGATCGCCTTGGGCACCTAGAAAGGTTGATTCCAAAGGGGGTAAACCCCATGTTCGATACATCAAATATTTTTGGGCCAACTACCATGATGATTATGATTTCCAGAGGTGACACTACACTAGTGTAACAAAAGGGAAGATGGAACAGATCAAGCTAGAGACATTCCCATAGAGTTTTGCAAAGACCAATCCCCTAGAGGACCCCAAGTATAAAAATGTAGGTATAGATAATATGGACCCCCCTCCGATGGATTGGGATACGCTAGAAATTTTGTATATCAAGGTCATCTCGAGAGAAGAAATTTAGCGCAGCCACTCGTATTTCAAGAAAGTCTGCCTGAAGAGTGTCTAGTTGGACAAGCATTGTTTGTGAGCTTTAGGCTTCGAGGCGCTAGAACAATCCATAGCCCATGGCAAGAAGAAAATTGGCACCCCACCTCTGGTCTCAAACCCTATTTTGGCCCCCCTAATGGAGAAGTTGGGTGAAAAATTGTAGCACTCCCTCAAATTAATGGACACAACAAACTCTGAAGTGAATTTTGGTCTTGGAGCTACCCCGATAGGCTCATGTCCCTTGCCAGGAGGTTCTCCATCTATGTCTATTTTTAAAGTGTAGAATGTGAATCAGAAAGTGTCAGAACATCAATAGTTGTAGAGCACGAAATGCCACTCAAAAGGAGAAAGAAACAAAAAGCAAGTTGGTCCCTCTAGAATAAGAATCTAGGCCTGGAGCCCAATGATGTACCTAAATTCAAGGTTCTTTCTTCCTCCTCCTCCAAGAAAGAGGACCATCTAGTGAGTCCCCTAGAGATAGCATAGATCAATATTGATGAATTCTTCCCGATGGATGATCTCCAAGAGCTACACGGTATGGTTGATTGTACCATAGAAGAGACATCAGAACATGAAGTAAAAGTTCTCATACTTGAGTCAACAGGGCCTGAAGATGTGGTGGCCCAAGAAGAAGGCAAGCCCCAGCTTGAAGAAGCTGAATGTGAAAAAGAGATGCCACAAGAACAAGAGAATAACCTAGTCATGGAGCAAGCCTCTGCTGAAGAGGGAACCAGACCTTTGGGAGAAACTGTAACCTCTAACGCTATGCTCTTGGGCTTAACTAGTAATCAAAGTTTTCTGATACCAGTGGATACAATGGCCAAGAAAGTTGTGGACCTTCTTCAATAGGTATATCTCAATGAGCTACCTCAGCCTCCTCCACCACCTAGCCCACCTATGAACACCATTCTGGAGGGTGATATAGAGGGAGATAAAGTGAACACTAGCAAAGACCCCATTGATACAATAGACAATACGCCCCAAAGGAAATTGAATCAAACCCTAGGGACACTTCAAGTTTTGAAATAATGATAGGCGGGCAATCTGACCCACCGTAGTGGCTAGTGGAAGCCCAGAAAAGAAAATCCCCAACTACTATCATAGCTCCACTGTCACTTGCCAAGATGTCACCTAAGGGCCAAATTCCTAAAAATCCCAAGAGGGCTTGTACCCTTCACAACACTAGAAGGGCCCCAGATGGCAATATTGTGGCAAAAATCGTTGCCCCTCTAGCAAGAAAAGAGGATTCTAAGGTAGCTGCTGAAGAATATGTAATCATGGAGGTGTCTCTTGGTAAAAGAACTTAGTAGGGGGAACTAGTCCTCCTAAATGAAGTGGGTCATGCTATTCAAGCCTGGTATGAGAAATAATCTCATAAGATATAGGAGCCTCTGAAAAACCTAGACCCTTAGTTCCGAGGACAACGCTACCAAGGAGTGATGTTGATACTATAAAATTTATGAAGAAGAAGGTCTTAGTGGTGGATGAGTGGATTTCTCATCAGGTTGGGGTAATAAGAAGTTTCTTATCCGAGTCTCTCCTAGGCTTCTTCTGGGTGAGTGATTTAGCAAAGCAGATAGAGGCCACCATTCCCTAGTGGGAGGGAGAGATCAAGAAATATCAAGATTGGAAGGATACCTCATTAGAGATTTTGAATCTCGGGGAAGATGAGTTAACAAACACAAGCATTCTAGGGGATGCAACATATGGGTTCCTCCAGACTCAATAGTCCAGACTTGGATTTAAAGTCAAAATAGGAAAGCAACTGGTACGAGTGTTGGAGGAACAACTATAGATGGTCTAGACCCATTTGGACCAATATGCTACCCTCATCCAATAAATTACATCAGATGATCCTCTCAGCCCTGGGACTTATACTCTTTTTGATTCCATAATTGGTAAGTTTGATGAGGTGGTCAAGGCTCAATTTTGGCTCAGGGGAAATGTTAGTGGTGCCACGATGGTGGAACTCTCCCAAGTATTTCTCATATCCCATGAGGTGACCAAGATGGCTGTGGAGATAAAAGATAAGGCTAAAGATGTTAGCCTCCATTTTGAGGGATCTGTGGATCGTCAGGATTTCTTGAAGGATATAGAGGAAGATGGAATCCTCCATATTTTGGAGGCACACAAAAAATTCAAAGGGCAGTAAAATTTCCCAGACTCCAGTGATCCTTTAGTAGAAGCTACATACAATCTCATTCTTTATTCTTTGAGCATAAGCTCCTGGATCCTGGACCCTGGCTTCCCAGTTTTGTATTCTTTATAGTGATAAGTGTTGACAGCTCTCTCAAGTTGACTGATCACTATCTATAGTATGTTTCTAGGTCAGTAGCTATCCCTCTTGGCATGACTATTCACTATTGATCCATAGGTTCACTGTAGATGCCTCCCAGATCCTGAGGCACCATTCTAGCATTTATTATCTAGCCTACCCCAACTTACCAAGTCACCAAAGTGTGGAAGAACATTAAATATGGCATATGGAAGAGGTCACTTAGAGAAGCTCCACCATGTCTTCAAGTACAAGGATGTTCTTTCCAATGGCAATTTTCCTTGGGCTTCTTTATGTCTTTATTCTCTTTTCTTCTCTTCTTGATGATTATATTATATCTTGAAATTATGACAATGCAGGTAGTACCAATTGTAAATATTGTAATATAATGTAATAGCTAGCATAGGGATAGTCCCTTAGGTAGTTATAATATTCTATAAATGTGAATTTGGACACCATTCTAAGAGTCAAAAAATTGATGATTTAGCTATCCACTAGAAATACAAGATTTTTGTCTTTTAGCAATCTTGTCTTTCAGAAGTTCAAAGTAGATTCAATCCCTTGGAGCCACTAGTGTAACTACCAATGATGCTAGATTTGAAGTTAATGAAAGAATGAAGAACACCATTCAGATCTAAGCTCTATGTTGTTTCTCATCCTAAAGTTAGTGAAATGTTTCTCATGTTGTATGCTTTATTATGTCCTTTGTTCTAGTTCTGTAATGATTCAATGAAATACTTTACTTTGCTACTGATATGCGTGTGATTGAAGGTTATATGTATATCTAGTATTTTTTGTTTATTTTATATAGAAATTTTTTGATGTTAAGAGAACATCTGTCATGGATATAGTTAAAGATATACACTAACCCTTTCCTAACTTTTTCTATTTTCTTTGTCGGATATCAATTATCCTTGTAGGAACCCCATTATCCCCAAAGTTTCATAGGTCTACGAGTCAAAACTAGCTATCCCCTCAAAATAAATAGTCACTTGTCTAATTGAGCTAATCCTACACTGTCATGACCTGATAACTAGGTTCTTGGAGGATAGGAGAGCTATCTCTCTTGCACACCTCTTCAGACCAAGTTGGTCGATAATCCGATATTTGGTGACAACACATCTCCCATTAGCGAGGTCGTCACAAAGTATCGTCAACACTATCATTGCAACCAAATGGGAAATCCTACCTATAGGTGTCAAGAGAAGAGATCTAATTCTCAAGGAAGTGACAAGAGATTAAAATTTGTTCAAGAGGAGTCTAATTATGGAAATAAACACCATGAAGTACCCTGTAAGACCAAAAAAAGTCATAATAGCATATCTAGGAGACCACAAACCCTAAATAATATGCTAACCTATCTAATCTATCATGAAAGTCATTCAAAACAAGAGTTCATAAATATAAAGCATAAAAACACTGAGAACTCCCTTCAAATGTAGTTGCCATATCCTTCTTTCTTCTCCATAATCAGATTTTCTATTGCTCTTTGACAATAACAAGATTACACAAATAATTCTTAAAGAACAAGTTTTCAAGCGAGAATAATAGAAGATAGTGGTCTAACCTTGAATGAGAGGAATGCATCCCATTTTATAGAAAATGAGAGTCAGTTAGGTGAGATTGCACAAAATCAATGCATAAATGAAGATATTGGTTGGTAGGATGTTTGGAATCATGATATGGGGGAGATCAAATAAGGAGATATTTAGAATATTGATGAAGCAACTTAATAGGGATGTGAATCCTCAATTGAGGGATATGACAATTAGGTAAGATTAAGAATCGTTAAGTCAATTAATAATTCAATATTCCTCACAAAATCAATAATTAGATTTATGAAATTATGAAAATCTCATAAATTGAAATTAGCCAATTAAATAATAAAAATTAACTAATTGTTGAGACTTATGGAAAAAGGGATAAATAAACTTAATTTATTTATTCAATTAGGACATAGGGATAAACTATGGGTTATTCATCCCAAGGGGGAAATTTGGTGTAGGGCACCTCTTGAATATCTTACCTTTCTTTCTTTCATGTTTTTAATAAGTTTCATCCTTGAGATCACCCTTGTGTGAGTTTTTTTATAGGTCTATGATGTAAGGTGATGGACCTAAGGTAAGTTATAAACCTAGGTTCCTGAAACCATGGTTAGACCTTGATAGCTTGGAAAGTTTAGTGTTTGGTTATATTTTTATGTTGAAAGGCATTAGATTAGGTTCCTTTCATGTTTTGAACCTCTCCCACACCTTGGGAGGTCAGTAAGGTTAGCATTTTCCCAAATCAGCAACTTTCTCACATATAGACAAAAAGCTGTCTTTTTGCATGAGCAACTTTTGCAAAATGTTGCTCGATGAATGACAACTCCATTGTAACCAATCTCACCAAATTATTGAAGAAATTGAAACTCCTAGATGATTTTATTAGGAGATAATATGCCTTCTATGAGGGTTAGAACATGTTGTGTACGAAGTTTCATGTTCAGTGAGTGGAATAGAACAATTTTTTGAGCATTTTTTTATAGTGTATGGCCTTGTAACAATTCATCTTATGAATCCAGTTACAATTATTTGTGAAATCTTGAGTTCCTTGAACAATCCAGTTGGTTTGAGTTGTTTTTTTCAAGTTTGATAGAAGTTATAGAATTTACTTGCTTGCTGTCTGAGAAAACAAGGCTTTATTGTGTCAGTCACAAAGATGTGATCTTAACTCAAGCTTTATCTAGTGGATCTTATCTACCACTTGGAAAATCCTATTTAGGATCATGGTCTTTAAGAATCCAAAATCTCAGACCATCATTGTTTGTCCCACTATTTATGAGATCAAGCCCTAGGCTATTATCTATATGTAATTAGCCTGGCATTTTGGTGCAGTCACATGCATGAGTTATATGTGTCTTGGGGGATCAAACCAATAGTGGTTCTAGACTATTTTTGGGGTAGGGGAAATGATCTAAGTCCCTGAATTTCATCCATGAACCCACCTACTACTACTTACTTAAAAAACCAAGCCTAAACTAGCTAATTAGGCTTGTGTGTTTTGTGAGAGCTTAGGGGTGCAAGAGTGGAATGAGATGCCAAGGATTTACGAGTTTTACAATCTCCATAAAGGGTGTCTAGAAATTGATTTATATTCATCAAATACCACTGTCACAAAAAGTTAAGTCCAAAATACATACTGGTTAGGACTACAAGGAATCCTAGACAAATTGGAATTTGACTCCCTTTGGGTCTAGAAGACCAAATATAGTGGTGGATTCTCGGTCCTTATGGTCTATTAGGAGTCTTCAATCACTTAGAATAGGATTTTAAACCCTCTGGTGAAGTTTTACACTTTGATGTATGGTTTAGGGAAAGTGTCCCTAAAAGAGAAATTACATTGTTTCATAGGCTAGTTTGAAGAGTCAAGATAGGACAAGGGAAGTATATTGACCCCTTGGAAAAGTCAGGAGGCATCCTAAGAAGAATTGTGTGGAGTTGGATTGACCAAGTTAGAAACTTGGAAAGGTGATAAGGAGTTAGAGCCCATCAAGGCTATCTTGCAGTGCACTCTACATCAAAATTAGTTAATTTTTGATCAAATTGAAGGTCTTAATGTTGAATTGAAATTATTTTGATGATATTGGTATGGATTAGGATCAAGTCTAGGGGTTCTGGAATAATTTAGGAAATCATGAGGCATTGATGAGCTTTGACAATACGCCTGTATAATGATGTTTGGAAATGATTAAAAAGTGCCAATGAACTTTGATGGCATCATAGGATTGAAATTGAAATGGGGAAACTTCGATGAACTTGGAAAATGTTCCCAAAATAGTGATGATCAGAAATAGTATTGATGAACATGGACAACACTATTGAATTGATAAGGATAGATTTAAAAATATAACATCGATGAAATTTGAAAATGTTATCAAATAGTTGATCAAAGGGATATGAAGTATCCATGATCTTGGACAATACTCCTAAAATTATGACAAGATTCATTGAATTTGGAATAGGGTTTGATCGATTTGATATTGGGTTAGTTAGGCATTGATGATCTTGGACAATGCCCCAGAATGGTTGTAATGAGTCCAAACAATTCTAAAAATGATTAGGAATAGAATAGGATAGGTTTGAATTGATTTAGGAAGATTTGGAATGGTTTAGGATTGAATAGGATTGGTTTAGGATCGAATAGGATCAGTTTAGGGTTGATCGGAATTGAATAGGAAAATGATTGATTTGATAAAGAGAGTAGAAATATTAGTAAATAATTGAACAATTTTGCAATATTAAATCATCAACAAAAGACACAATGTTGGCATATAATAAAGATCATATGCGCAACATAGAGGATTAATTAGGTCACAAAACAATGTTTCAATTATAATGCTAAAAATGTTAAAACACATAGACTAGCAGGCTTGAACTATTTTTTGGTGTCTATATTTTGCTCCTCTTTAATACAATGTGATTATGAGGGTTGTGTCAAAAAATCCTAAAGAAAAAAAAGAATTAAAATATTCCCTAGTGATAGTGGGATACATAGGTGCCCCCTCGAGAAATCATCCAAAAATGTAAATGGTAGGTCGATTTGTCGACAATGACGAGATAGATCCACAAGAAAAATCAGATCAAAAATCAGAGGTCAAACATACAATATATGAGGCTTAGAGTGCAAAAAGCATCATGAACAATACAAAATACAATGGTTGCATGTCCATCTAGGTAACCAAGAGGATATAAAAGGGCTTGGAGAGGGTTTTGGAGCTCATTTTCACTCTCTTATTTGGAAGAATTGAGCTTTGGAGCAAGGAGGATAGATCAAGTGCTAGCGAAGAATCATCATGGGGAACAAGCATGCAGCTACCGATGACCAACTGATGCGAGACCCGAGGTAAGTACATCTAAGCCCCTTAGTGATTTCTATGTTTTCACACATTTCTAGGTGGTTTAGAGGTCAAAACAAGATCAAACACTGCCTGTAGGGGGTCCACATGTGCCACCTACATAGGTCATGTGCCCACTACACAGCAAGCATGGGTGGGATGACTACTTGTGCTACCTGTGCAAGTGGTAAGCCAATCTATGTAGGTGGTAAGGAAATCTATGTAGATGGTCAAGAGGGTCTACAAATGCCCAAAATTAGGGTCTGGGGTCCTAAATCACCCTAAACTTCCCTAAATAGGTCATAACCCAAGGACAAGCTAAAAATTAGGTCAAAGTTGGTAAAATAGGTCATAGGTTGGTTAACAAGGAATAGAAAGTACAAAAAGTTGACCAAAGTTGCTTGGTGATCACAGGAGGAGCTAGTGGTTCCACAAACTTGAGAGAGTAGACTGGTGTTTCTAAACATCTGTCATTGACTGAGTAGTCACCAGCAACAGATCCTAGCATCACTAGGAATGTATTACATCACATATATGCCCAAGATTAGGGAGAATTGGGGTTTGATTACACCGTTGATGGAGAGATGCCACTCAGAGATGAGTTCATTCCACCCACCGACAGGTGAGGCTATAGTGACCTTAGAGGATGTGTTGCGCATCCTCAGGATTCCCATATGTGGAGAGTTGGCAGAGTATGATCTAGCAACAGGGAGATTAGCACTATATCAACTGTTCGATGGTGATAATGAGGATCTGGATATCTGAGATTATGAGATCCGGTGGGAGATGGTTGCTAGGAAGCATGACAAATTGATTGAAGTTATGTGTGGGGTTATCGCATGTCTACTAGTGCCTGATAGATAAGGCCATGGATTCCCTATCGATTGGGGGAGGATCCTTGAGCGCATGATCATGGAGGGGATAGTGTTCACATTGGGGGCATGTATATTAGTGATGACGTACTATTAGCTCCATAAGTTGGTATACAGTGGAGGATTTTCAATCAGTAGCACGATCACACTACTACAGATTTGGGCATACAAGGACATAACTATTTTCCAGCCCATTTCTCATAGGATTATATAGCCAGACATGCCATATGTATATTATTATCGGTGAGCGCTTGCATAGGGACCATTCAGATACACATTGCATTTCTTGAATGAGATAGACCTGCTTAGAGAGTTTACATGGCAACCATATAGAGATTTCTTCAGATGGGATGATGATAGGGAGCACCTTCCATACTGCCGATAGGAGACATACCTCATCGGGAGGTTTATAATGGATCACATGGTCATTGAGATCCAATTGCTAGTGAGAGTCTCCAGGTAGTTTGGAGAGTGGCACAGAGTACCGACATGTACAACATTGTTCACTTGATTGAGGGCTGAGGGCAGGGTATGGGGTGCAATGCTTTGACCATAGGTGGCATATGTAGAGTTTGAGCAGTTACGACCCAAAAAGTGGGGAGTAGGTGTAGATATTGCACATGTAGGGACTACAGATGAGTACAATAGATGGTTCCCTAAGTACAAACCTATTCCTCTGATAGATCTTGAGGTGATAGTACCAAGAGTGTGGATGCCCCGGGATGAGAGAACCAAGGAAGAGGATGGGGATGAGGAGGAGGAGGAGGAGTCAGATGATGAGGAGGATGAGGAGGAGTCAGATGATGAGGAGGATGAGGATGATGCTAACAGGGATCTCAGTGATATGCTCATGCAGATGGATGAGGACAAAGATGATCCACCACATGAGGATGACATACAGGGTCCTGATGTCCCATTTGAGGATCAGAGACAATACATTGTAGAGTTTACAAGCCAAATAGACCGATCAACACTTTAGACAGACACTGATAGAGATGCATGGGCTGCAGATCATGCATCATGGATTATCGAGCAATCATCGCTCATAGCACCAATGGAAAATTTGACAACAGAGAGGGATACATTTCTCGCCTCTCAAGATACAACTATGTCTAGGGCACAGAGAGCTGAGGAGGAATCGCGATAGTTCATTAGTACCATCATAGAAGCCAGAGCACAAAGGGTTACAGAGATGTTAGGGGATACTCAAGCAGAGTCACAGGATTGGATGGACATGTATAGGAGAGATGTCTCACAAGAGAAGTGGGCATCGAGTTACAGAGTGTCATCCAGTATATCGCACTACCGTAGGACACAGAGCAGCGAGGGAGTGCTTGGACCGAGGGGGCCACCTAGATTAGGACAAAAAAGGCATCAAACATGGGGAGCCTCATCTTCAAGATAGGATAGGGATCAAGAAGACTGAGAGGGAAGGGGTTGACATAAGGTTCTCTCTAGCAGAGGGACACTTTTGATACACATGTGATAGATTAATAGCCCATGGGCGTCAGTGTATACAGACACCTTTATTTTTGTACTCTGATACTTTTTTGAGATATATATGTATATATATAAATACATATATATATATATAAATACATATATATATATATATATATACATATACATATATATATACATATACATATATATATACATAT
>MU226909.1:1987459-2007149 GCA_018584345.1 Thuja plicata
ACTAGGGTATAAGAACTCGTAATTAAAAGTAATACTAATTAATTATAAAACAAGGGTTGGATTGAATCCATAATATGATCCATCAGGTGATTTGGGTTAATCCCTAATTAATAGTTATCATCACAATAGTACATAAAATCCTACAAGGATGTTAAATATGATTAGGTAAATCATAGAAAGAACCTAATCTTACACCCTCTAGAACATAGTCATAAAAGTATCTTAATCAACTTAATTCATCCCAGTGCACTCAAACCATCAAAAAGGAAGTTCCTCACACAACAACATATCAAATTTTTTCATAACACAATGTTCCTAAAATATCATTAACACATAGTTGGCATCACTACTCAAAGAGAAATATACATCAAACACTTACGTGGAGATGAGATAGATTGGACTACTAACTTCAATCAGAATCATTAGTAGAGAATAAAATTCTCAAACTTCCAAAAAGCATAATCAAGTTTTGTGAGGGTTGGAGGGGCATTACAAACTGGATGGGGTAGCATTGATGTTGGTAGGTACCTGTTATACGAGCCCTTCTTTAAAATTAGCATAGAAATGGAAGGGCTTAGGATCACTTGGGATAGTGATCTCAGCTCCATTGTGAAAAAAATTTAGACATTGATGGTACATGGAGGGAACCACCTTCATGGCATGGATCCATGGGTATCCTAAGATCATGTTGTAGGGCAAGTCTAGATCCAAGACTTGCAGTAATGCATTTTCAGTAATCGGACCAATTATGATGGACAGTATGATGAATCCTTTAGAAGGATGTTCAACATCATCATATGCCTTTATTGTGATTCTCCTAGAGGGATCAATATCACTCTCATTGTAGCCAAGATCAAGGAAAACCTTTAAGGTGTAGATTTTATGTCTTGCTCCACCATCTATCATGACTTGTCAGATTTTGGCATTATGGACAAAGACTTACAAATGGAGGGGATCATTATGGCCAATTCAGTCGTGTGGAACATCATCTTTTGAAAATGTGACATAATCAGAAGAAAATAAGTGCCTCATGGCCTGAAACTGGTTAGTGTCAATTTCAGTCAAAACAATGGATTCTTTCAAAGCTTTGTGAAGGACTTCCTTGTGCTGGGGGGATGTGTACAACAAATCAAGGATTGATATGAAGGCAGGTGTCTTACCAAGCTGTTTGACAAGGTTGTAATTTGAGGGTACCTTGGGTTTGGATTTTGCACGAGGCACAGTAATCTTGGTACGACAGGTAGTGACTATGCATTGAGGGCTACTATCCTGGAAGGTCATAGTGGACACACATGTATCTACCTCAGAGAAGAAATTGATGGTATAGTCATGGCCAGTCTGAGTGTAATTGACATTTTTCTTGGAATTTGAATTTTATGTAGAGGCATTCCCCTTCTCATGATCCACCAAAGGGTTTGTGAAAATAATATGGTCAGTATTGGAAGATCTCATTGTAGGTTTGACTTCAATCACACCTTGGTCAATGAGGTCTTGGAATTTGTGTTTTAATTGATAGCAAGAATTGGTTTTGTGTCCCTTTGTCTAATGATAATATTAATATTTGGTTTCATCCCACTAAGGGGGTTTAACTATTGGTTCATCACAGATCTCAGGTAATTGAATATAATTGTTTTATAATAACTATTGCAACACAAAATTAAGTGGTTCACTCAACGATGTGAGCTGTCTTTGTGGTCCATCTATTTTTCTCAGCAGTCGACACTGTTGATTTTGTTGCATGGTATCATTTGTGTGTGCTTAAGGTTGTGTTGGAGGTGGTGCTTGAGTCTTTGTTTGTGTATTTTTGATAGTTGGTCCTTTGAGGATCACTTTTTGTTGCTTTACATTGACCTTGTGCATGTCAACAATGCCATCATTTGTGACATTTTTATTCTAATACCAAAATTTTGACTTGTCACTTGAAGTGCTCACATATTCTATATTGATTCCTTTTTCATGAGCTTTTGTATGGTTCTTGGACATTTGATTTTGAGCTCATACATCATTTTTGGTACCATATTTTGGATAAGTAATCATATTTGTTGTTCTTCTGGAACATCGAAAGGACATTAAATAACAAAAGTTCCTCCATTGCAACAGGAAAGTCATAAACGATTCTCTAACCTGTTTTTTGGTTGTACACAAATTAGTTAGGATAACCTCACTTGATATGTTGAATGTAAAGTGAGAGATGAATTTATCAGCCAATTCTTTCCATGACCTGATGTTGCTAGGTAACTTGGAGTACCATTCCATGGCTTTACATCCAAGGCTTTGAGGAAAGATTCACATAAGGTATGTGTCATCACTATGAACCTTGATGCAATAATTATAAAATTATCGAATGTGATCGATAGGATTACCTTTTCCCCTGTACTTTTAAAATTTGGGTACTTCAAAATTCTTTGGAAAAGGAGGCATCTAAATGCTTGAATCAAAAGGATTAGGAAATAGATCTCGGTCCATATAAAGGATCTTTTTGTCCTTGAATTTTAGATCATTTAGTTGCTTCTGCAAGTGTTAGATTTGTTGAATCATGTCTTCATTCTCTGAAGACTTCACAACTTTTCTACATGTATTAGAATGTTGCATCTTACTAGAAGTGGTAGAATGTTGACTATATTCCAAAGCCTCTGATTTTGATGATTTAGATAAGATGTCATGGGGTGGCACCAATTGGTGTCTGACATGTTGTTGAGGCTCTTCCACATGTTGCCAATTTATTGGTGGAAGATTATATTATTGTGCTTGTGTCACATAGTGTGGTTGTGAAACTTGTTGTTCATATCTTGGTGCATACTGATGTCATCGAGTTTACGCCACATGCTATTGTTGTTGAGACACATTTTGTTGTTGTGCAATATATTGTTGTCATTGTAGAATGTATTTTTGTTGAACATGTTATTGTTGATCTTGTTGAACATGTTGTTGTTGTTGAGCATACTTCTGTTGTAGAGCACGTTTCTATTGTTGTACATATTTCTATTGTAGAGCATGTTGTTTTTGTTGTTGTTGTTGATCATATTATTGTTGTAGAGCATGTTGTTTTTGTTGCACATATTGTTCTATATGTTGTTTTTGTTGTGGGTGCACTTGTTGCACCTTTGGACCTTCACATTTTGTTGGACAGGATGCGATTCTTGACCCACCTGCATTGTTAGTTGTGGCGTGTTATGATATTTTTGACATCCAAGTGGTGTAAGGAAGCCACAAAGACTTGCATTATTTCATTTAGATGGTTTTTCTTGAGACATCATGTTAACTTGTGCTACAAATTATTGTTGCACTAGTTGTGCTATATCCATAGCTGGTGCTTGTTGAGGCACTTGGGCTTGTTTCACCTATTTTGTTAGATGTGCTTGTTGAGTGACCCTAGGTGGAATTGGTATGATATCAACGAGGCTCTTCTTTTTTTTATTGGAAGTGACTTGGCATAGTTGTAGTAGTCACATGAGATGCATCAAATGTGGGTACCCTTGGTGGTTCATTGAATGGTCCTTTGGAGGTTGTTGCATTTGAAGTACTTCCTAGGAATGTTGCATTTGTTACCATAGGAGGACCACTTGGTTGTGTTTCATCAAAAGGGGTTACATCTAGCATTCCCCAAGAAAATTTGAATGTCTCGTTTGGTTTCTTGGGAAAGCAATTCTTGGTGTCCTTTGAGGATATTTCTTGGGAAATTTTGTAGCATCTGCCATCTCTAAAGGAGGGGGTAGTGTTTCTTCAATTAAAGGATTTTCCAATGGTATATACTATTCCTTTTGAGGAATGCCAATAGTTAAATCATTTCATTGTCATTTCTGTGTTGCTGTCATAGTTGACTCATCAAAGGCTTGTTCTCATTTTTCTCTATCCTGAACCACTAAGGCTTGGTTCTCTTCCAAAGTAGATTGTGGGGGATTTTGATATTCCAAGAATAATTGAGGATTTGTCCTTCGTATTGCTTTGATATATCATCATGGATCTTGAGTCATGGGATATGTTAATGTCAGCCAAACCTTTTTGTCTTTAACAACTTTGTCAATCTCATCTCTAGGTAGATCTTTGAAGGAAACAAATGTTTCATGTGAGTCTCCAGAATCCAAAGAGGGAGTTGAGGCATTTCTAGGATCTTGATTATCTAGTGGTGGTGGAGGAGGTTGATAAGATCCAAAATCTGTGTTTTTCATAGGTTGTTGCTGCAGATAATTGGGTTGGACTTGATAGATTTGATGAGTTTGTTGGTATTCCTCCTCGGATGTAGGGGGAACACTACCTTGGCCAGGTGGCATAGGTATGAAAATTAGTTTAAAGGTTGGGGGAGGTCCCCATTTAATAGTGCCAAAGTTTGGGGAAGTATTTGAAGGATATCCCATGTTTCATAGATCGTTGCTTGGAATTGTACCAGGGATCATTTGTGTAGTGATAGTTCCTTGAGGAAATGTGACACATCTTAGGTTTTGAAATGTTTGATTTGCTTCTTCCAATGGTTTCATGTTGATTAGGTCAGTTTTATTTTTATATGCAACACCTTGTCTTAGATCAAATGGTAATTGTGATTCTAGTTGTGATGTAAACATAGGTAAATAAGGATCTTGTTGCCTTTTGGATGCTTGATATCTTGTGAAAATTGGCATGATTACTATATGCTAATGCAAGATTTTTTTTTGAGTTTTTGGAAATGCAAGGAGCTTATGCAAAATGCAACTATGTTTTTTTGTTTTTTTAGGAACTTTGACTTGAAATGTTTTAAAAGGGGACAAACCTAAGAGCATAAATTTATGAGGTTTAATAAGAATCTTGACTTGAAACAAAGGATTGAGGGATAAAGGAAAAGTTTGATAAAAAGGATTAGGTCAAATCCATCATGACAAAGGTGGAATAGGACCAATTGATAAGGGGGGTTTGAAATTTAGATAAAAGGGGACCAAGTCAAGATCCCATTTTCAACATCATAAATAAAGGTTCTATGATTTGGATACTTTCTAGGATTGTTTACAAAATTTTTAAAGAGGATCGAAAATGAGCTATGTATGCAAGAGGACTATTATTAGGACTTATGCAAAAGAGACTATAATGAGGATTGTAATGAGGTCTATAATGCAAGGGATTTTTTAAATGAAAATGCAAGGAGATTTAAGTCATGAATATGCAATATGAAGGCTATCAAACATGCCATGATGTTCCAAGTGAAAAGTTCAAGGTTCCATATGTTTACTCAAAGACAAGGTGTTTGTTGACCATTTGATCATTTTGAAAGTGATTTGGAAAAAGTGTTCTTTAAGGAGAGTGTTTTTAAGATTTTGTCATTTTTATTAAGGTTTGAAACACTCACACAAGACACATCATTGAGAATGGTTGTTGTAAAAGAAACAAACACACCACTTCCTAAGGATTGAAAGGACAATATCTGTTAAATCCCCACTTGAACCGGAGTTTAGTCTTACTTATGAATAGCAGACAACCTAGAAGCTTGGAGGCACGGGCTCCTCCTTACAGTGCACTCACTTCTCAGACACTCCAAGCTTCAAGTCCCAAGGGTCATCACTTCCCAAGGGATTGTTGTCTTGACTAATATCTGCAAAAGTGTGGGGCATCTTAGTTGGTCTTTGATGTTTCAAGCCAAGAGATAGAAGGTTTTTGGATACTAGGACATGGTGTTTAGTAATGGCATCTGTTCAGGTGGTTATACATGCAGTTAGCTTCATTATGGAGGCCTCCCAGCCTACAAAAGTTGCATTCTATAGGTTTTAACACACCACAAGGGTACTGAGGGAGATCTTCTTCCTGGTATAATGCATTCAACACCCATTCATTGTGAGATTAATCAAAATGACATCTTTTCTACACCAGTTTGGATGGGCTTGGCTTTAGCTTGTTACCAGTTGGGCATCCACTCTCACTGGCTCTACTAAAGCACTTGGGAGGTAGCCACTCTATAACAATGATATGAGTTTCTCTTGCACCCAAGATACAAAAAGGTGAGGGGAAAAGATACTCTCATATGATTCTTAGCATTTTACAATATAGAAAACACATTTAGACACATGAAAGTAAATGGTTCTTTTTAAGCACCAAGTTGAAGTGTTTTCTAACTACAAAAAGAAAGCACAAAAGTTTTGGAAAACACAAGGTCTTCTACAAATGTCCTGCATTAAAAACATTTGTATTTTTCATGATTCATTCTTCATCCCACAATTGCGAAAATGTTGCACAAATCATCAGTAACACAGACATCTAGTATACTAAGTGTAGAAACAGATTTAGGAATGCAGAAAATAAAAGACTTGCATGAAAAACATCAAATTTACCACCTACGTAGGAATAGGATACCACCTACACAGAACCAAGGTACCACCTACATAGAAACAAGCTACCACCTACGCAACTTCTGAGCACCTACGCAGAACCTACAACGAAGTGCCCAACAACTGATCAAAAGCCTAAAAAGTGATAAAAACTTGTAAAATTAGGGATGTTTTCCACATCCAAGCATGCAATACCATCAGAAACACAACTGGGGTAAATTCCTTATGCCATTTAGGATTTATTTGGAAATATTGAAGTCAATTTGAAATGCTAATTAGCTTGCATGTGCATCAAAATGATTTAGGAACACCTTAAAGAAGAAATCTACGTTTGACCCTAAACTAGTTCAAAGTTCATTTTAAGAGCCCAAACCAGATGTGCATGTTCATTTTAGGTTCCTTATCAACTTAAAAAAAAATTATATTTTACAAAGTAGTCCATTTGAACCCCTAGTTAGGCTAGATTTCAAATTTGATTGAAATTTGAAAAAGCTTTATTGCATGTAACACTAAACTAGGTGAAGTTCATTTTAAGAGCCCAAATCATATGTGAGAGTTCATTTTAGGCTTGAAAATTGAAATATTAGGTTCATTAACCAAGTTAGGGTTCATTAACCAAGTTTAGGGCTTATTTGCATAGTTTAGGATCAATTTTAACCTTATAGCATATGAAAATCAGAAGAGAAAGCATAAAATGCATAAAGTGCTTCCTAAACTTGTAAATACTGAACCTAAACCCTAAACATTGATCTCATGTGACCAACTGCGTAGCTAAGCAGCCATCTGCGCAGCTCTGGCCTCTAAGTGCATAGGCCTAGATCCAACTGCACATGACTTAACCACTTGCATAGGAACAGTGACCACCTGCAAAAGAACAGTGACCACCTATGCAGAAACAGTGACCACCTATGCAGAACCTGTAACCACCTATGTAGAACTCTTCCAAATCCTACAAAAGACAAAAAACACAAAAAAAATTATCAGTTAAGCATGTTTCATGTTTGGTTGAACAAATGTAAGACCTTAAAAATACATAATAGTATATCTCAGAACTACAAACCCTAAATAATATGCTAACCTATCTAATCTATCATGAAATCCATTCAAAACAAGATTTCATAAATATAAATCATAAAAATACTAAGAAATCCCTTCAAATGCAGCTCCCATGTCCTTCTTTCTTCTCCATAATCAGATTTGATGTTTCTCTTTGACAATAACAAGATTGCAAAAATAATTTTGAAACCACAAGTTTGCAAGAGAGAATACTAGAAGATAGTGGTCTACCCTTGAATGAGAGGAATGCGTCCCATTTTATAGAAAATGAGAGTCAATTAGGTGAGATTACACAAAATCAATGCATAAATGAAGATATTGGTTGGTAGGATGTTTGGAAGCATGATATGGGCGAGATCAAATAAGGAGATATTGAGAATATTCATGAAGCACCTTAATAGGGATGTGAATCCTCAATTAAGGGATATGGCAATTAGGTAAGATTAGTAATTGTTATACACTAAATTTGTGCCTCTAATCTCAAGGTCTCTTGATCTTGATAATCCAGTATAACAAGGGAATCATCTCAAGGTTGTGGGACCTTATGCTAACTGAGATGAGACCTCCAGATTCTAGGTTGGTTCCTCTTGGATAATCACTTTAATTTGCTTCTTAAACAGGAAAGTAAAACTTTTGAGGGAAAGGGATAGAAGGGTTGCAGGAAAGGGAAATGACTGAAAGCAAACTACCTACTAGGTGATGCACCAAAATTAGGTTTTGGATCTCAGTATAGAGGAATGAAACTAATGGAAGAACCAGGTCAAACAAGTCACAACTCACTAGATAGGCTTGCATAAGTATTTCATAGGAAGGCCTGAACAAAAGACTTGACCTATGACCCACAAACAACATCCTTCTCTGCAACTAGGTGTAGGAATGAGACAAGACTACTAGGGGCTGAAGTATAACCACAAAACATCTAAATCAGATCAGACACAGTAACACACAGACTTGCAGAAAATGAGAGGAACTAGGAACCCCAATATCCATTAATCATCATTCATAAACTTTGATCCAATAAGAGATAACACAAACAAGGAAGCATAGGGATATGAAGGATTATCACAAAGTACTTCCAACAGCTTGCATGATCAATGAGAAAATTACAGAATGTAAAAGTCAGAGGGCAGAAAGAATGCATCAGATAACTCCTGGAAAGAATGAAATTTCCTTACAAAATGCCAAAATCTGAGCACTAAGGCTCCAAAGAACTTTAAATACCCCATACACACAGGTAAGAGTCTCAAAACCTAACTAGGGTTACAGATTTACAATGTACTAATTGGCCCTAGGACAAAATATAATATGGCCATAAATGCACCGAGTGAATCGATCAGATCAGATCTTATCTTGCGCTCATCCCTATACCTGAATACACCATGTGAACAAGCAACTTGGAAAGAATCAGCTATACTCTGCAAGTAGTCCCCTGCCATGAATGCTTACCAACTGATCATAGTCTCCTAGGATGAGAGGTGACCCTTAACGGCCACCGCTCAATCTCTCATAACTGAGTCTTCGATCATGACCATGCCTTTTAGCCAACTGCAACTGAGAGAAATAACTTCTGATTAGACTCTGTATCTCTTTCCACGCCTCAGAATCTCCCTTTCTTCACCGACATTGAAACAAATCTAATCCTGGGATCGACCGATAGCTCTGTGCATAATTTCTTGTAATTTAGAAAACTCTGATGAACCTTTGCAAACCTGTAAGCCGAGAAAAACATCTTTCTTCTACAAACTAAGACAACCTAGGCTCTGAAAACTTCATCTGCAACATCATCGCACAGTCACAGGCTGCATTAAACCATCTTTAAATCCTACGTGACTGAGCGACAATCCATCTCTATACTCTAATCGCGCAGTCGCTAGCTCCTTTTCATTTGTCCTTATTACTCGGCGAGTGAGCGACGAGCTGCCTTTTTCTTTGGTCGCACACCCACAAGCCTTTATCTTCTACTTTTATTTTGTGCACGAGCACGCGACCACAAATTCATCTTTCTTCAATTGCTCACTCATGAGCCATTTCTTTTTGATCCTTCTTGCTTGGTGAGTGAGCGATGGCCACTTCTTTCAGCTCATCACAGACCCGCGAGCAACTTCTTTCTACCTTTATGGCTCAGCGACTACGCGATGGGCCCCACTTTCTGCTCGTCGCAAGGTCATGAGTGATTTTCTCTTACTTCAAATCTGATCAGCGACCGAGAGACGACCTCTATTTTTACTTCATCGCACACTCACGGGCTTCTTTTTTCTTATCCCTTTTAATCAGTGAGTGCGCGATGAGCCCTATTTTTTCCTCAGTCACAAGATCGCAAGCACTTTTTATTCACCCAATCTGATCAGCGACCATGTGGTGACCACCTTCCCCAACTCATCGCAGACCTACAAGCTACATTCTTTTCATGTTCATTGCTCGGCGAGTGAGTGACGAGGCCTTTCTTTCTACTCTTCGCGCACTCGCGAGCTGCCTTTTTTATGTTTCAAATTGGTCACCGACTACGCAATTCCTTTTCAACACTGACCTCACCCAGTCGCACAGCTTGAATGATGTGACATAGACTGATCGCGACTGTGGGATAACATGGATTACAACTCATCATGCACTCGCAGACAGAGCAGGACTCCTTATAAACAGCTCGCGATTGCGCGATGACCCCCAAATGCAACTCATCACGCAGTCGCGCAATAAAAGGACATAACATAAGAATTGATGTGAAAGAGCGATGAGTTGAGATATAAATTTTAAAAGGGCATGACCATTTCTTTAGCGCGGTAAACACAGGATTTGAAAAATCAGAAAACCCTGGGAAAGAGCAGGAAGCAAGGAATCAGAGAATGAGCATGAATGACTGGGAAAAATAGCCCAAATTGCATAGAATGTAAAATTTGGGTAACAGTAATCATTAAGTCAATTAATAATTCAATATTCTCAATATTCCTCACAAAATCAATAATTAGATTTTTGAAATTATGAAAATCTCATAAATTGAAATTAGCCAATTAATTAATAAAAATTAATTAATTATTGAGATTTAGGGAAAAGGGGATAAATAAAGTTAATTTTTTTAATCAATTAGGACATACGAATAAACTATGGGTTATTCATCCCAAGGGGAAATTAGTGAATTGTTGATCGAATTGAAGGTGTTAATGTTGAATTGAAATAATTTTGATGAATTGTTGATTTTGAAGGTGTTAATGTTGGAGAAAGAGAAGGAAGCAAGGAATCAGAGAATGAGCATGAATGACTGGGAAAAATAGGCCAAATTGCATAGAATGTAAAATTTGGGTAACATTTTGGCAACTTATGTGGGATTTCAGCCTGCTAGACATGAAGACCAGTGGCCTTTGACATATCCTTTGGGCATGGAGTCATTCAGAACACAAAACTTCAGCAGCAACCAGAACCTGTGCACGTGCACTTCTTGGAAAACAAGGAAACTACACTAGAAAGTAGGGAAAAGGAGAAACAGGGAACTATTTACAAGAAAACAAAGACCTACAGAGAAGGAATGACCTCAAAGCAGGGCTTCAAGTGGAAACCATTTACTAAAATTGGTAGAGCATCTCCATCAAGTGTTGAAATCTGGAAAGCATTAGATCCTCTACATTCTGTTATGACAAATGGTCCACCCCAGAAAGAATCAAACTTTGCATGTCTGCCAGGTCTGGATCTGAACTCATCCCATTTAAGGACTGCATCTCCAACCTTGAAGTTCCTTTCCCTGGCTCTTTTTTCAAAGCTATTCTTAGTCTGATTTTGATGGAATTCCATGTCTCTCATAGACTTGTTTCTAATTTCTTCCAATTCCATCAACTGAGCATATCTGATCTGTAAGGGATCCTCTTCACCAAACAGGGCATACTGAGTGGCTAAATCCAGTGCTGGTAACTCTGTTGAGATGAAAAGCTTAGCCTCTCTGCCATACACTAGCATGTATGGAGAATTACCAATGATCTTCTTTGGGGTAATTCTGTCTAACCACAGGGCAAACTTGAGCTTTGTATGCCAATCCCTTTGACTGTCCTCAAGAGTCTTCTTAATTATCTTGATCAGGTTCTTATTTGTAGACTCTGCCAAACCATTACCCTGGGGATAGTAATTTGAGCTGGTATTCAGATAAATTCCATTCCTAACTACCCACTCTAAGACCTTAAGGCTTGTGAATGCCAGTGCATTATCTAAAATAATTGAGTCAGGAGTGCCAAACCTATGAATTAAGTCATCATAAAAGTTCAAGACAGCACTCTCATTGGCCTCTTTTAAGGCCACTGCCTCTGTCCATCTAGTGAAATAATCTATTGCAGTGATTATCCACTTGTGTCCTGTACTAGATAGAGGATTGATCATGCCTATGAAATCTATTCCCCACTTCATGAAAGGTTGGTCAACCTTGATTGGTTGAAGGGGCATAGTAGCAAGTTTTTCTTTTCCTGCAAATAAGGCACATTTGATGCATTTTCAAACATGATCATGACTATCCTTAAAGATAGATGGCCAATAGTACCCAGCCCTCATGATCTTGTAAGCAGTAGTCCTGGGAGAAAAATGACCACCAGCTAGTCCATCATGGAACTCAAATAGGACATCTGCTACTTTTTCTAAATCTATGCATCTTAAAAGAACACCATTGTGATCTTTTCTAAAAAGGACATCATCAATCAACACAAAAGGAATAGATTGTAACCTATAATACCTTCTTTTTTCTGAGTCTAGCCCTACAGGGCATTGTCCTATTCTCAAATAATGAATCATGTTAAGCAACCAACCTGTTGCCTGAGCCTGACTTTCTTTGGAATGAACCACCAGCGATACATCCAATGGTTCTGATTTCTTCGCACTCTCACCTCCTGCCAAATGTTCACAAAGACCTCTACCTCTAACTAGCTTGGTAGTCTGAATATCAACATCATACTCCATCACCTTGGTGATCCAACCAGCTCTTTTCTCATTTAGATCTTTGGAAAGAAAAAATTCTTTGACACTAGGGTGTGTGACCCTTAAATGTACCCTGCTATGAGTCAATAGGTATCTGAACTTTTTTAGACTCTTTACTACAGCAAGAACTCTAAACTTTTTTAGACTCTTTACTACAGCAAGAACATGCTTTTCTAAAAAAGAGTATCTGTTCTCATAACCTTTGCTAAAGAAAGCAACAGGTTGCTCCAATCCTTCTGAATTTTCTTGTGTCAACATTGCAGAGATGGCATCATGACTTCCATAGGCATAAAGGATAAAATCCTTTACAAAGTTTGGATTCAACAGGGCAGGAGCCTCTGTCAGTGCTTCTTTAATTTCCTGGAAATTGGCCTTTCCTTCCTTAGTCCAACTAAAAATAGAACCTTTCTTTAACATGGTTGTTAAAGGCTTGAGTAAATCTGCAATGTTAGGAAAGAACCTCCTAACAAAGTTGATCTTTCCTAAGAAAGATTGGAGACTTTTCTTGTGATGGGGTAATGGCAGTTCTAGGATAGCTGCAATCCTCTTAGGATCCACTTTAATTCCTTCTTTGGATACTACATATCCCAATAGTTTTCCCTCATGGACTGCAAACACACATTTCTTGGGATTAAGGGATATCCCATATTCTCTGCACCTTTCAAAAATCTGCCTCAAATGACTCATGTGGTCTGCTGCATGCTTTGAGTAGACAGTTATGTCATCCAAGTAGACCAACACAAATTTGTACATAAGACCTCTAAAGGCCATGTCCATTGCCTTTTGGAATGTGGCACCTGCATTAGACAAACCAAAGGGCATCTTCTGATAAGCCATTGTTCCCCACTTGGTTGTAAATGCAGTCTTATATTGATCCCCTTCTTTTACCAGGATCTGATTGTATCCAGAAAAGCCATCCAGCAATGAGAATCTCTCAGATCCAGAGACACATTATAGGATTTGTTCCATAGAGGGTAGTGGATGGCGGTCTTTTAATGAGGCTCTATTCAAATCCCTAAAATCAACACATAATCTCAGCTCCCCATTCTTCTTTCTGATAGGAACAAGGTTGGAAACCCAACTAGTGTGCTTTATGGGATAGATGATTCCGCTCTCTATTAGTTTGAGCACCTCCTTATGCATGAGTGGTTCGAGCTTGGGGTTAACAGGCCTTTGCTTTTGCCTCACTGGTTTAGCATTAGGCTCTAATTCAATGGTGTGCTGGGCAAGGCCAGGATCAAAACCTCTAAGATCCTCATATTTCTAGGAAAAGACATCACTAAATTCTTTGAACAACTGGTATAAGCCTATTTTTCTGCATCAGTATTTATCTTCCCAAGTTGTATGCTCTTACCTGGTTCCAACTCCAATTTAGCACTATGCTCTTGTTGGACTACCAGGCCAGCCTTACTTTTCTTGACTTCATCATCCTTGTTGAAGACAGTCTCTAAGGTAGCCAGACCTTTATGCATCTTATTAGATTTTAGCTGTAACACTTGGTCACCATAGTTTTGGGATAACCTTTCTTGATTGTGCCTTGAAAAGACATCTTCTTCAAACAAGAACTGCAAGATTTGTTCATCACTGTCAAACACTTGCCAATTGATATTATTATCAGGAATTGAAGGTCTGACAATGATCTTGATGTGCTGTTGGCCTGCCTCTTTTGCAATGTTATTGGGAATGTCAAACTGAGACCCAATGGCAGCCAACCTATTAGCATGCTGATTCAACTTTCTAGGGATAGCAACAATGTTGAAGGCATAGAATCCTTCAATTGCATCCCAAACTCTATGTTTGTATGCTTTTAAGGCATCATTTTTTGTTTCACTTATCCCTCTCACTTGGCTGACAACAAGTTCACTATTGCCATAAACTTTCAAGGCCTTAAGCCCTCTTGTTCTAGCCCATTCTAGTCCATTGACTAGACTTTCATATTCTGCACTATTGCTGGTGCAGGAAAAATTGAATCTAAAGGTAGTATAATACCTTTCTCCTTTTGGGGACACCAGCATAGCACCTCCACCAGAACCGTGTCTACTTCTAGCCACATCAAAGAACAGCTCCCAAACTTGATCACTCTGATCCTCTGAATCAGCACCCTTGAAAATGTTGGGCTCAATAGAATTACCCTCTTGTAACAAGTAGTTTCCCAAACCAGCATTCCAAATGACATGCTCTTATTCTCTCTCATCCAAGAGAAAATCAGGAGTATCCCCTATCTTAGTGCTTGCTTCACTATAGGCTTGGGAATCAGTGTTATCGAATATGGGGCAGTTGACATTGTTTGTACTGGACACATATGGCTCTATATGGTGTGCTACCAACTTTTCTAATTTAATGGTAACCTTAGTACCATATCTTGTGTGAAACAACATGTGGGACCAATCAGAAGATAGATAACCACCTATCTTGATAGTGAACTCTCTTGATAAACATATGGCAAACATTGCAGGGAGGTCAACGATATATATGTCAAGGAGGATGGAGAAATTAGGACTGGCATGTAAAATCAGACTGGTATCCTTAGCCACACCTATAGTGTTGACTGAGGACCCATCCAGCTGTGTAACATTCTTTTGGAAGGGCTCATATTTCAGACCTAACTAGTCAGCCACCTTCTTGGGCATCACAGTGCTAGTAGCTCCACTATCTACCATGCAATTATGTACTAAAGATTCACCAATGATTAATGATACATAAAAGGGAGGAGGCTTCAAGATCCTACCTTGCATGGGGTTAGCTTTGAGATTGATGCTTCTTGGAGTCTCCTTAGCCTGATCAATGTTAACCAACACTGGCTTCATAGCCTCTTTTGTAGGTTGAGGGGTTGTCACCTCTGATATAGCCTTCTTTAAAATCTCAGGTTGTCCTGGCATGGCCAAAGAGTCCCACATAGACATGGTGACATTCACCTTCTTCATATTTTCTACAATGTTGTAAGGTGTCGTAGTGTGACCTCTTTGTTGTGCTTTTACTATGATGAGTTATGTCCCCTTTGGATCTTGGCCTTCTAGGTTTGTGGTGGCTGAAGCCTTCTTTATTATGACCGGAGAAGCTTGTTGTACTGGCTCTGCAGATGTAGTTGCTTGGGCACCAGAAATAGCCCTCTCCATGTCCTGAGATCTCCTTTTAGACCTTGTGAAGGTAGCAAAAGCTTCTTCACCGTTGACTCTGCTAAAGTCTGGTTGCTCCCAATTAAAAAGAGCTTCTTCATGTTCTTGTGTTTCTTGCTGAGGAGCCGTCCCACTGGATGAAAACTCTACTTGAGCTTGAGAGGCATTCTGGACCATCAGAGCTTGGTTCATCCACCCATTAGAACATGTGGCCTGATTGTGGGGCCGATTGCAAGGAAAAAACCATTCATCCATAGCCATATTGTTTTGACTAGGCACCATATCCCTGACTAGATTTGCAGAATTAAGAGGTGCAGGGTTATATGGTTGGAATGGTCTTTGGCTAAAATTTTGTCTTTTCCCTTGATAGCCTCCTTGGTATGGTGGCCTATGTTGATAAGGATGTCCTTGATTATGATATTGTTGATTAGGACCTTGGCCTTGCTGTTGGAAGGGTGGTCTGACACCTTGATTTTGTTTCTTCAAATTAATGACCTCCTTTGTCAAGGTTTGTAGCAAGTTTTTCATCTCTTGCATACTAGTAGCTTGGCTACTCTTTATTTCTTGCAACTCCTGAGAGAAACGTGCCTTGGCATGCTCCTGGCCAATAGTAGTAGCTTGGGGAGCCAATATGGGAAAAGGAGTAAATGGGGGCACTTGTGCAGGAGCAATGGGTTGAAGGCTAGGGAAGATAGGCATTGGTGGTCTTCTAGCAATCATTCCTGCTTGGATCAAACAATTTTCAGCCCTGACAGCTATGTCAAAAGCTTGGGGTAAGGAATTGCCTCCCATAGACTGGATCATGACAGATATTTGACTATTGATACTTTGTAGATAGTATAAAAAGGTGTGGTCTCCTGATGGTCTGACAGAAACTGGAATCCTATTCCATGTCTTAAGGAATCTACTATTGAAATCTGTCATTTGTTCTTGAGGGTCTCTCTTAATGGTTGTCAACTACTCAACCAAAGACAAGTTATCTGATTTATCCTCAAAATTTTTGCTTAATGCATCCCTAATTCATCCCAAGAAGTGATAGACCCAACAAGTAAAGTTCTGAACCATTCAAGAGCTTTACCTTTCAGAGATGCTGCTAATAGCTTGGTGGCTACATCTTCTTGAGTAATGTTGTGGATGCTACAGATGGTAGTCACATCTCTTATGTGCTCAAAGGCTGTGGTTTTCCCTTCTCCTGTGAAATCAGGCAAGCTCTTTAATGCCACCAAGGGCACATCATGATGCACTGCAAAATTTAGCGGGCTCCCTTGATTGAAAGGTGCAAAGGCAAAATTTCTAGCCATTGCAGGAGCTGAAACTTGGAGATTCACAAAAATATTAGCTGTACTTGAATCTTCTTCTTCTAGATCTCTAGTTAGAGATCTTCCTCTTCTTCTATGATGAACAGCAAAAGGTCTCCTATCTGATGAATCAGGAGGTGTAGACTGAACTCTCCTTGCAGGGGACTCCCTGTGAGTTGACCTGCCTTTGTGACTTCTCTTCAAGGGAAACTCTGAAAATTCAGTGGGTCTAGAGCTTCTAGTTGCAATCTTTCTCATATACCTTAAACAAGGCTAACCTAAAAATTTGAAACCAGAGGAGTCGCTAGATATACTTGTTAGAACAACTTCTTTAAAGCTTGTGTTATGTGACCTACATATCAGAGGTAACATAATATTCTCTAATGGACTTCTTTTACTGTCCCACCAGGAATGCCAGAAATGTTATACACTAAATTTGCGCCTCTGATCTCAAGCTCTCTTGGTCTTGATAATCCATTATAACAAGGGAATCATCTCAAGGTTGTGGGACCTTATGCTAACCGAGATGAGACCTCCAGATTCTAGGCTGGTTCCTCTTGGATAATCACCTTAATTTGCTTCTTAAATAGGAAAGTAAAACTTTTCAGGGAAAGGGATAGAAGGATTGCAAGAAAGGGAAATGATTGAAAGCAAACTACCTACTAGGTGATGCACCAAAATTAGGGTTTGGATCTCATTATAGAGGAATGAAACTAATGGAAGAACCAGGTCAAACAAGTCACAACTCACTAGATAGGCTTGCATAAGTATTTCATAGGAAGGCCTGAACAAAAGACTTGACCTATGACCCGCAAACAACATCCTTCTCTGCAACCAGGTGTAGGAATGAGACAAGACTACTAGGGGCTGAAGTATAACTACAAAACATCTAAATTAGATCAGACACAGTAACACATAGACTTGCAAAAAATGAGAGGAACTAGGAACCCCAATATCCATTAATTAGCATTCATAAACTTTGATCCAATAAGAGATAACACAAACAAGGAAGCATAGGGATATGAAGGATTATCACAAATTACTTCCAATAGCTTGCATGATCAATGAGAAAATTACAGAATGTAAAAGTCAGAGGGCAGAAAGAATGCCTCAGATAACTCCTGGAAAGAATGAAATTTCCTTACAAAATGCCAAAATCTAAGCACTAAGGCTCCAAAGAACTTTAAATACCCCATGCACGCAGGCAAGAGTCTCAAAACCTAACTAGGGTTATAGATTTACAATGTACTAATTGGCCCTAGGACAAAATCTAATCTGGCCATAAATGCACTGAGTGAATCGATCAGATCAGATCTTATCTTGTGCTCATCCCTGTACCTGAATACGCTGTGTGAATAAGAAACTTGGAAAGAATCAGCTATACTCTGCAAGTAGTCCCCTACCATGAATGCTTACCAACTGATCATAGTCTCCCAGGATGAGAGGTGACCCTTGATGGCCACTGCTCAATCTCTCATAACTGAGTCTTCGATCATGACCATGCCTTTTAGCCAACTACAACTGAGAGCAATAACTTCTGATTAGACTCTGTATCTCTTTCCACACCTCAGAATCTCCCTTTCTTCACCGACATTGAAACAAATCTAGTCCTGGGATCGACCAACAGGTCTGTGCATAATTTCTTATAATTTAGAAAGCTCAAATGAACCTTTGCAAACTTGCAAGTTGAGAAAAACATCTTTCTTCTACAAACTGAGACAACCTGGGCTCTAAAAACTTCATCTGCAACATCATCGCACAGTCACAGGCTATGTTAAACTATCTTTAAATCCTGTGTGACTGAGCGACAATCCATCTCTATACTCTAATCGTGTAGTCTCTAGCTCCTTTTCATTTGTCCTTATTACTCGGCGAGTGAGCAACGAGCTGCCTTTTTCTTTGGTCGCACACCCGCAAACCTTTATCTTCTACTTTTATTTTGTGTGCGAGCACGCAACCACAGCTTCATCTTTCTTCAATCGCTCACTCGCGAGCCATTTCTTTTTTATCCTTCTTGCTCGGCGAGTGAGCGATGGCCACTTCTTTCAGCTCGGCGCAGACCCGTGAGAAACTTCTTTCAACCTTTATGGCTCAGCGACTGCACGATGGGCCCCGCTTTCTACTCATCGCAAGGTCGCGAGCCATTTTCTCTTACTTCAAATCTAATCAGCGACCAAGCGATGACCTCTATTTTTACTTCATCGCACACTCGTAGGCTTCTTTTTTCTTATGCCTTTTAATCGGCGAGTGCGCGATGAGCCCTATTTTTTCCTCAGTCGCAAGATCACGAGCACTTTTTATTCACCCAATCTGATCAGTGACCATGTGATGACCACCTTCCCTAGCTTGTCATAGACCCGCAAGCTATATTCTTTTCATGTTCATTTCTCGATGAGTGAGCGACGAGGCCTTGCTTTCTGCTTGTCGCGCACTCGCGAGCTGCCTTTTTTATGTTTCAAATTGGTCAGCGACTACGCGATTCCTTTTCAACACCGACCTCACCCAGTCGCACAACTTGAACAATGTGACATAGACTGATCAAGACTGCACAATAACATGGATTACAACTCGTCGCACACTCGCAGACAGAGCAGGACTCTTTATAAATGGCTTGCGATTGCGCGATGACCCCCAAATGCAACTCGTCGCGCAGTCGCGCAATAAAAGGACATAACATAAGAATTGACGCGACAGAGCGATGAGTTGAGATATAAATTTTAAAAGGGCATGACCATTTCTTTAGCGCGGTAAACATAGGATTTGAAAAATTAGAAAACCCCAGGAAAGAGAAGGAAGCAAGGAATCAGAGAATGAGCATGAATGACTGGGCAAAATAGCCCAAATTGCATAGAATGTAAAATCTGGGTAACAGTAATCATTAAGTCAATTAATAATTCAATATTCTCAATATTCCTCACAAAATCAATAATTAGATTTTTGAAATTATGAAAATCTCATAAATTGAAATTAGCCAATTAATTAATAAAAA
>MU226909.1:2007199-2058135 GCA_018584345.1 Thuja plicata
TAATTAATAAAAATTAATTAATTATTGAGATTTAGGGAAAAGGGGATAAATAAAGTTAATTTTTTTAATCAATTAGGACATACGAATAAACTATGGGTTATTCATCCCAAGGGGAAATTAGTGAATTTTTGATCGAATTGAAGGTGTTAATGTTGAATTGAAATAATTTTGATGATATTGGTAAGGATTAGGATCAATTACGGCGGTTCTGGAATAATTTAGGAAATCACAAGGAATCGATGAGATTTGACAATGCACCCACATAATGATGTTTGGAAATGATTGAAAAGCATCAATGAACTTTGATGGAATCATAGGATTGAAATTGAAATGGGGAAAAATCGATGAACTTGGACAATGTTCCCAAAATAGTGATGATCAGAAATAGCATTGACAAACATGGACAACACTATTGAATTGATAAGGATAGATTGATAACAATAACATTGATGAACTTTGACAATGTTATCAAATAGTTGATCAAAGGGATACGAAGCATCGATGATCTTGGACAATGCTCCTAAAATGATGATAAGATTGATTGAATTTGGAATAGGGTTTGATTGATTTGAAATTGGGTTGATTAGGCATTGATGATCTTAGACAATACCCCAAAATAGTTTGAATGAGTCTAAACAATTCTAAAAATGATTAAGAATAGAATAGGATAGGTTTGAATTGATTTAGGAAGATTTAAAATGTCTTAGGATCGAATAGGATCGGTTTAGGATCCAATAAGATCAGTTTAGGTTTGATCGTAATTGATTAGGAAAATGATTGATTTGATAAAGAGAGTATAAATATTAGTAAATAATTGAACAATTTTTCAATATTCAATCATCGATGAAAGACACAATGTTGTCATGTAATAAAGATATATGCGCAATATAGAGGAATAATTAGGTTGCAAAAAAATGTTTCAATTGTAATTTAAAAAAAGGTAAAACACCTAGACTAGTAGGTTTGAACCATTTTTAGGTGTCTACAGTACCCTTACAATCAGAGGAAGGAGAAAATATGATGATAAGGAGAATACTCATCAAAGAACCAATGAGAGAGGAGCCAAGTCAAAGAAGAGAACTATTCAGAGTGAAGTGAAAAATGATGGGTAAAGTTTATAGAGTCATCATAGACTCATGGTGTACTAACAACATTGTGTCAGAGGAGGAAGTTAGTAAACTAAAGATGGAGAGGATTCCACATATTAATTCATACAAGGCTACTTGGTTAAACAAAGGACATGTCCTTGTGATTGAAAAAGTTTGGGTAGACTTGTTAATTAGAGGATATAAAGATAAGGTACTATGTGATTTCCTATCCATGGATTCATGTCACTTTTTACTAGGAAGGCCATGGGAATTTGACAGACAAGCCATGCATGATGGAGCTAAGAATGCATATTCTTTCAAGAAAGATGATGTGACTTTCAAAATCTAGTCAATATTTGAATAAGGAGAAGTGAAAGCCTCAGGCCGTAATGTTCTATTGGTGAGTGAAAAGGAGTTCCTAGAAGTTCTAAAGGAAGGAGAGGGAATAGCATATGCTTTAGTTTTGAAGCCAAAGGAACAAGATGCAAAAAAGAAAGTCAAGAAGACATAGATTCCCATAGAAGTACAAGAGTTGCATAAAGAGTATAAAGACATTGTTAGTGATGGACATCCAAGAAACCTACCCCCTAACAGAGCTATTAGTCACCAAATTGAATTTATTTGAAGAGATACCCTTCCTAACAAGGCTTCTTATAAGATGACCCCTCAACAAAGTGAGGAAATGACAAAACAGATCCAAGAGATCCTAAATCAAGGCCTCATTAGGAAAATTATAAGCCCATGTGCCATACCCACTATCCTAGCACCCAAAAAGGGAGGAACCAGGAGGCTATGCACTTATTCCAAAGCCATTAAATGAATCACAATTAGGAATAGGTTTCCTATTCCTAGGATAGAAGACCTAATGGAATATTTAGGAGGAGAAAATTACTTTATAAAGATTTACCTAAAGAGTGGTTATCATCAAATTAGGGTCAATGAAGAAGATGAATGGAAAAATCCCTTCGAAACCATAGAAGGTCTGAATGAATGGCTTGTGATGCCATTTGGGCTATCAAATGTCCCATCTACATTCATGAGGCTTATGAATGAAGTACTCAAGGACTATATTGATAATTTTTTTGTAGTGTATTTGGATGATATCATAATATTTAGTAGGACTAAAGAAGAATACTTAAAGCATCTGCAAATTGTGTTTAAGAGTCTTCATGAAGAAAAGCTAATGATAAATTTGGATAAGTGTGAATTCCTCAAGTACGAGCTAGTGTATGTTGGTTTTGGGTTGTCTCATGGAAACCTTAATATGGATCCAAGAAAGGTAGAATCCATCATAAACTAGCCTAGCCCCAAAAATACAATAGAGGTGAGAAGCTTTCATGGCTTAGTTTAGTACTATAGGAAATTAATTAAGAAATTTAGTGCTATTTGTGCTCTTATGCTAGACACCATAAAAGGTGGGATGAAAAATAAATTTGTATGGAATGAGAAAGATAAAAAAGGATTTGATTTGTTGAAGAAGAATATTTCCACTCAACCCATCTTAACATTACCAAGTTTTGAGAAACTTTTCATAGTTGAGTGTGATGCTAGCAATGTTGCTATTGGGGTAGTTTTAAGCAAGGAATGAAGACCCATGGATTTTCACAGTAAGAAGCTCAGTGATGCAAAGAGGAATTATTCTTCATATGACTTAGAGCTCTAGTCCAAGCACTAAGGAAATGGATGCACTATTTGCTTCCCAAGGAATTTGTTGTGTATTCAGAAAAACAAGCACTTAGCTTTTTGAACTCCCTAGACAAGCTCAGTCAAAATCACATCAAATGAGTGGACTATTTGCATGCTTAAAAATTCAACATCAAGCATCAGAAAATATTGCAGAAGAAAGTGGATGATGCACTTAGTAGGATATTTCTGAAAGTAGAAGTACAACTGCAGAGTATGGGCATTGAGAGTTTTAAAGACTTATATGTAGAGGATGAAGACTTTGTAGAGATATACAAGGTATGTAAAGAGCATAAAATTCATTTACATGGTGAATTTTATGAATATATAATGCAAAGTGATTTATTGTTTAAAATAAGTAAGTTATATGTCCCTAGAGGATTAATTAGGGAAAATCTAACTCAAGAAAAGCATAATGGGGAACTTAGTAGTCACTTTAGAGTCAACAAGACCCAAGAGTTAGTGTAGAGGTTCTATTTTTATCTAGAATGAATTTGGACATCAGAAATTATGTCGAGTGTTGTGTAGTGTGTCAAAAAGTCAAGGGCACATCCTCCAATGCATACCTTTATCAACCACTCCCCATTACAAGTAGACCATGGGAATGCTTAAGCATGGATTTTTTGTAGGATTGCCAAAGACAAAACAAGGATTTGATAGTACATATGTCATAGTAGACATATTCAATAAGATGGCACATTTTTTTTCATGAAAGATAGTTCATGATTATTTTCATATTGAAGACCTATTCTTCAAGTTATTGGTGATAATCCATGGGTTACCCTTAAACATAGTCTCAGATAGAGAAACAAAATTCATGAGTCACTTTCAAAAAACACTGTGGCAAAAATTTGGAATGAATCTGTCCTTCTACTCTATATATCACCCTCAAATAGATGGTCAAACTAAGGTGATGAATAGAAGTCTAGGGAACCTATTGAGGTGTCTCACTAAGGAGTATGGTCAAGCTTCGGACCAACTCTTAGGGAACGCAGAATATTCATATAATGATACTATCAATAGAACTACTAGAAAGAGTCCCTTTGAAATTGTCTATGGACTACGCCCTAGAGGGATATTTGATCTTAGAGAGTTAAAAGATGGAGCTAAGGGAAGTGGTTATGTATAATAATTTTCACACTCCATGAAAGAGGTGCATTAAACAATGAGAAAAACTCTAACAAAGTACACTGCAAAGATAAATAAAAAGGTGGATGAAAGGAAGAAAGAAGTATAATTCCAGGTAGGGGATCTTTTTATGGTCCATTTTAACAAGGAAAAACTACATAAGGGAGTGCCAAACAAGTTACATATGAGGATATTAAGAGAATACACTATTCTGGCCAAATATGGCAACAATGCATATAAGGTTGAGCTCCCTAAGGAAATTTGTTTGTCTATGGTCTTCAAATTTGTAGATCTAGTCCTCTATAAGGGGCCTACTCCAAATCAAGACCAGAGCCTTACTAAGGTTATACATGAATTAGAGGACCTGAATTTAACCCCTACACCACCTAAGAAGTTAGGAAGACTTATTATGAACATCTGATCAAATGGCATTGCCAAGGAGATGCAGAGGCCACTTGGATCAAGGAGATAGAGTTTAAGAATTTTGGAATTGATTCAACTTACTCAATCCAAGAATGCATTGAAATATTTTATTTGTAGAGAATGGTGTAGGAGAACCTAAGATACTCTTAGTCCTAAATTTTTAAATGTGGCTTGTACTAACCTTAGCCAAGTTAGTAGTTTTTATTTTAGGCCTTAGAAGGTCTTGAAACTTTGTACCTAGGTGGATTTGACTAGGATCAATATAACCTAGTTGTTTTATGTTTTGAGTGTGTTTTAGTGCTTAGTTAGCTAAAAGTGGGAATTTATATAAAAGCCTAAAATTATTAGAAAGGATTATTTTTTTCCTAATATGTCCTCTACGATGTTTTTACATCATTTTTGATAGGTTGGAGATCATAGATTTAAGTCACATGCAAAAATCAAACTGTTGCATGACAACATTTGCAATATTGGATTCCCTTCGGTGGGTGATGATGGGTAGTTTCTCTAACTTCCTATAATCATGGTAAAATCATATTTAGACATGAAGGATCCCATTTCCCAAGGTAAGACGTTGAATGTGAGAATTGAATTTGCTATGACAGGTTTGTTTACCGATTTGCATGCATGCAGTTGACTAATTTTGTGTATCAGAGTTAGTGGATGGATTGAATGGCAAGATCTTGTGTTTCATTCGTGTATTAGGCATATTTTTAATCATCTTTTTCTTAGCTTTGAATTTTTTGTGAATTCATTTGATTAGTCTTGTAAATTATTTTGTAAGTTGTATAATTGATGGTATTGATAGAGTGGATTTGATAAAAATGACTCCCCCATAGAATCCAATAGTGCATTTCATGATGTTCTAGATGAATTTGATAGGGGAGCCTCTATATAGTCTAAATTTGAGTTTAGGAGTTCAGAGGACAAATTTAGCTATTTTTAATGGAAAGCCCTAGATGAGTTCTACGCACCTGGGTAGGTGTTCTCAAGAGAACTAATAGTGTCTGATTGCAGGGGATTGATTGGGAGAATGGAAGAAAGCATGGTTTTGCAAAAAAATAGGTTCTAAAAACACCTCCTAGCAAGATTAGGCATTTCTCAATCCAGTAAGATACATTTCTAAGTAGAAATCACCAAACTGCACTACAATAGTCCAATTAGCCCTATTTGTCCTTAATTCTAGGAACCCACTATACGGAGACCCTGGAACCCTAAGACCTACAAAATATTTAATGTCTATGAAAAGGGTGTCACAATATCTACTTTTTTGGGGGGATTATTTGGGAAAGTTATGAAAAACATGTGAAAAACTAGCTGAGTAGGGCTAATTGACCTATTAGGCCTAAAAGACCAAATTCACTGATTGTCTTGAGATCGATTAGGAAATTACATATTCCCTACCCAAAAGGGACCCAGGGGAGTTGAGGAAGTTTCCAAAACATGGATTCCCCCCCCGACAAAACTTGTGATGAAGAGGGGTTCAGAAATCACTTGGAGTCTTCTAAGAAGGAGTGAAGGACTGAAGTGAACTTTGTTGCTAAATACCTCAAGTGGAAGCACAACAGTTACCAACTCATAGAGTGGTGTTGGAGAATTCCTAGGATAGCTAAGAAAAGGATTGAAAGATCCTATAAGAGAGGGTAGGATCTTGTGAAGGCTAGGAATAGTATGTGTCCTATTTAGGCTTGTGCAAGCACACTAAGGGTGTAGCTATAAAAGGAGTAAAGGAGAAAACCTAGTAGGAAAAATCCCTCTCTAAAAATAGAGGAATCCTAGTGAAGGAATCAAGAAACCTCCAAACAAGATAATATCCCAAAAAGTAGGAACAAAGAAAGAACATGTAGAAGACATATGAAGCATTAAGTTGCAAACACTATCAAAGATTAACTACTCGAACCTCCACTATATTAGAACATGATCAAGTAGAGAATATTGTAATAAAATTATGAAGCATTGATTAATCAAAGGTGAAAGGTTGCCTCCAAAATATGAATGAAAGAGTGCACATATGGTAAATGATCCCTCTCACCAAAATGCACAGGTATCCAGCCATTACATCCTCCTAGTACATTGGAAAAAATATTGAATATGTAGCTCACTCCATAGAACCAAGGAAGCATTAGAACCAATGTGAGATACCCCATAATGCTGGGTAGGGAGAGGCATGATAGATACACTAAAACATATTGCTAAGAACAACTTCATGATGAAGAACCAGGAACATAGAAAGTACAAAATAAAGTAAAAACACATAAAATATTGTGTCATGGAAGGATCACTCTCTTGACACACATAATGAGGATAATGTTGTGGTAGGAAAACTACCTGACAAAGGTGGCTGGAAAACAAAGGAGAAAATCAAACCCACCCATGTCACTTTATAATGGAGTCTAGGTAAAAAACAAACACAACATGTGCAAGATCCCAAGTATGCAACAGATGACACTTTATCTCAGTGCATTTGCAAAAAAAGAAAAGCTATAGAAATAAATGTCTACAAAGCTTAGGAATGAAAGAAATTTGTAAGTACATAAGTTAAAAATAAAAAGGAGTCATTGTTAGAATAGTCCCAAGGGATAACTGAGAGGGGGGGGTGAATCAGTTATCAGCTAGTTTAATTCTTTTCTTCAAATAATTATAAAATAACATTAAGCATTAACACATTCAGATAAAACAAGATAGAACACAACAATTTTGGTTATGGGGAAACCAAATAGGTAAAAACCCCAGTGGGAATTAGCACCCACAAAGAACTATACTTGAGTATAATTATCCCTATTAGGAGATCTTGCAACTCGTTAGGAGTTGATCTTTACAATGCAATAGTATAGTGACTTGGTTAAGGGTCTGACCCTATTAGGATTATTTTACAAATAACCATGTTAGGGGTGAGGACTCACTATCCAAAAGATCACTGCTAAAATGATGAAGGTTGCAACCTTCAATAAAATAGATATGCACTATATCTAATAAATGAAGTGTTTGAGTAGACATGTTGTCTTGATCAGTTCCAGTGTGTTGTATACTTCCACTTCTTCTTCACATAGATCTTTTCTTGATGAATAAAATGTCTCTACTATCCCACAATAGCACACATTCTATTCTATATTTTTTTTGTCTCGTTTCTTATCATTCCCACAAGTAGCATTCACCAAATTAACTACTATAAGTATCTTCCCAAAAGATGTGACCTTCATCAGATTTAGGAGTCCCTTAAATACTTATTTTTTAACCACATCAATCATCTAAACTGATTAGAATCACGTAGCCCAAAGTGAATAAATGTGATGCTTCACAAAGTTGGCTCCACCAAACTAACTCTAACATCACGATTCTAATAGAACATGTTTGGTGCATTTAGATAATTATCTTTAACTCGTAACTAAACATGAATACAACAATGCATATCCCAAAGATAGGTACAAATCAAGAAATAATGTAACTACCTTGGCTCTTCACAGATAATCTTCAGTCACTGTAACTACCATAACTGATAAACATAACTCAACTTAAACTTCATATCTGACTCGGCGTGAAAGCACATAGCATCTAGAACATGTATACACCAAGGAAATTAACATGCATAGCTCCAAAAAATTTGTACTAATAATTGCGTATAGAACACTGTTGTATATTATATGTTTTCATCAATGAAAAACATACAATCAACTATTTTCTTAGAGGAAAATCTCCAACAATCCCACCCTTTAACATTGATGGAAACATATGATGTCATCAAATCAAAGTGTCTTCCTTCTTTTTACAATATTCTCAATATCCTCATCAAAGGTTCATCTTCACTGTTGTTGGTCTTCTATCTATTTACTCCCCCTTACTAATACTCCCCCTTTGACATCAATGGAAAAGGGTGCCAAACATTATTAAGCATAGGTACTACTCCAAAAGTAGAGTATTCAACAATTCATTAGTTACCAAGGACTGATGTTCTTGCTATAAGTTCTAATCAAACTCAAGAAAGGGAATTACTCCTATATTTTTCCTAAGATACTAAAAAGTATCTTTTGATAATGGCTTTGTAAAAATATCTGCTAATTTTTCTTTAGTTCTCACATAATCCAAATTTACTTCTTTGTCTACAAATTTTTCTCTTAGAAAGTGGTATTTGATCTCAATGTGTTTTTTCTTTGCATGCATCACATGTTTCTTTGACATATTGATAGTACTAGTGTTATCATAGTGAATAGAAATATGATAATCAATCTGAATACCAAAGTCTTTAATCATCTGTTTGATCCAAAACATTGTTGAACAATTCAATGCTGCTGCAACATACTCACCTTTTGTTGTTGACTGAGCGATACAATTTTTCTTTTTACTTGTCCAAGTGACCAACCCATCTCCAAGACATATTTCTCCCCCTAATGTACTCTTTCTAACCTCAACACAACCTACCCAATCAGCATCAGTATACACATGAAGTTGTATATTCTCTGAGTTAGCATACCATAAACCATAGTCTATAGTTCCTTTTAAGTATCTAAATATTCTTTTTATTTCCATTATGTGATTTTGTTTAGGTTCAACTTCAAATATTCCAAAAATGTCAACTGCATTAGAGATATTAGGTCTAGATTGAGTAACATATATGAGTTTTCCAATCATACACTTGTATAGAGTCTTGTAAACTACTGTGGAATCATCATCTTTAGAAATTTTGCTTCCTATTACCATGGGGGTGCTTATTGGTTTGAAATCTTCCATTTTGAAAGTCTTCAATATCTAATTCACATACTTAGACTGATTTATGAATATGCCTTTGTTTGTATATTTTACATTCAATCCAAGAAAATATTTGATAGGTCCAATCATGCTCATTTCAAACTTACTTTTCATTTCTTTGGTGAATTCTGCACTAAGTTTGTCATTACCTCCAAAGATAATGTCATCAACAAAAATAGCAATGAGTAGTAATCCTTCATTTGTCTCTCTTATAAATAAGTTATAGTCTACTGCTCCTTTTCTGAATCCTATCTTTGTTAAGTAACCATCAAGTCTCTCATACCAAGCTCTTGGGGCATGTTTAAGTCCATAAAGTTCTTTCTTTAGTTTGCATACCATGTCTAGTTTGTCTAAAAGTTTGAATCCTTTAGGCTGCTCTATGTAGAGTTCTTCCTTCAAATCACCATTTAGAAAAGCTGACTTGACATCCATTTGGTATACTTTAAAGTTCTTGAATATTTCATAGGCCAAAAACAACTTGATAGCTTCTAGTCTGCTCACAGGGGCAATGTATCAGTGTAGTCTATTCCTTATTTCTGTGCATATCCTTTATATACTAATCTTTCTTTGTTTCTTACAACTGTGCCTTCTTCATTCATTTTGTTCCTAAATATCCACTTTGTTCCAATCATATTCTTGTCATGAGGTCTAGGGACTAGTTCCAATCTATCATTCTTGATTATTTGATCTAATTCTTCTTGCATACTACTTTTCCAATCTGAATCATTGCACGCATCATCAACACTTAAGGGTTAAATCTTGTGAAAGTAAGCATACCTCTTCATCAATAGTTAAAACTTTTGCTCTGGATCTTGTCAAGACTTTAGTGCTCTGATCTCCAATTATGTCTTCTTTAGATTGGTAATTGGATGTGTATTTTATGTTATTAGGAGTGACACTCTCATCTATAATCTGTGACTCTTCTTGACTTGGTTCAGGATTGTTACATGAAACATCAATATAGTCAAACATTTCTTCAATAACCATGTCTTTATTGATAGGTCTAGGTTCATCTTCAATCATGGGAGCACATTCATAGTATCTTTATTGAATCATAAAATTCTCATCAATCTTCACATGAGTACTTTCAATGATCTTCAATCTTAGAATAAAATATCTATAAGCTTTTCTTTTAGTAGAGTAACCAAGAAAAATACCTTCATCGCTTCTAGCATCAAACTTGCCAATATTATCATCTCTCTTGATGTAGCACTTGCTTCAAAAGATTTTGAAGTATTTTATAGTAGGTACATTACTAAACCAAAGTTCATAAGGTGTCTTGTCTGTGCTTGGTCTCAGTTGTATTCTATTGATAGTATAGACTGTTGTATTGACCACATCTCTCCAATAGGTATGGGCAACCTTTCCTTCAATCATGATAGTGTGCATTGTGTCAAGTATTATTCTATTCCTTATTTCTGAAATCCCATTTTGTTGAGGGGTTCTAGGTTCACTTAACTATCTTTTGATTCCATGTTCTTCACAGTAATCATAAAATTGGTCAGAGGTGAATTCTCCTCCTCTATTAGATCTTAGACATTTTATCTTCAATCCAAATTCATTCTCAACCTTAGCTTTGAATAATTTGAACTTCTCAAAAGATTCAGATTTTTCTTTTAATAATGCAACCCACATCATCCTTGAGAAATCATCAACAAACAAAATGAAATATCTTTCTCCATAGTATGGTCTTGTTTGAGTAGGTCCACATAGGTCTATATGTATCAGATCTAATTTTTTTTCAGTAGAGTCTTGCTTACTCCTTAATGAGGTCCTCACATGCTTCCCCATCATACATTCCCTACACATAGTGTCAACTAGTCTTGCTATACTTGGAAGGTCTCTTACTACCTTTACATTACTTATCTTGACTATGTTGTCAAAATTGATATGACAAAGTCTCTTGTGCCATAGCCAACTGTCATCCACTTTTGCAACAAAAAAAATTACTTCAAAGTTAATCTGGAAGACATTACCTTTGGTATTTGAGCATGATGCAATCATGTCTCCTTCTTTGTTGTTGATAATGTAGTTGTTGTTCTTGAATTCCAACTGTTATCCTTTATCTAGCAGTTGTCCAACACTTAGTAAGTTATGATGCAAACCATCAACATAAAAAACATCATTTGTCTTGTTCTTTCTATATAAGGTGATAATTCCTCTTCCTATGATAGGTTTGGGAGTGTTATCTCCAAATATAACCATGCTACCTTTGTATTTGTCTAGATGTACAAATCTATCATTGTCTACTATCATGCGGTGTGGACACCTGCTGTCTATGATCCAGTCTATTCTAATGTTTTCTTTGGAAACTAATGCTAGCTCTTGTGCTTTCTCTTCATCTTCTTTGTCCATTTCTTTAGGAATCTTCTCAATGTGTTTAATTGAAATGAATCTAATTTCATCTTCTCCTAAATCATCATCAGTTACACCATCTTCAGTATGATATAATTCCTTAGTGTATTTGGGCTTGTAATCTGATCTGAACTTCTTGACTCTTATAGGACACTTGGATGCAAAGTGACCAACTTTGTTGCATGAAAAAAATTTGAATGGTAGCAATCCTTCATATTTTCCTTTACTTTTCCTTTCTTTCTTGGAAATCATAGCAATGATTTCTTCTAGTTATCTATCCACTTCTTCATTATTACCGGAGATGCTTATAGATTTCTTACTCTGGACTGAGGCTTTAAAAGCTATCTCAATTTTAGGTTCTATTTTCAATCTTGATATCTCAAATACATATATTTTGTTCTTCAAAGTCTCTCTCTTGAAGTCTTTTGAAAATTGCATAGTCTCATCTAACATATGTATCTTGCTCTCATAGTCTTTTATCAATGTGGTCACTAGTTTTTCCATTATATCATCCTCTGAAATTTCTCCACCATTGTTCCTTATACCTGATACTTCTTCATTAAATCTCTAATTGTAAGCTCTAATGTTTTCTTTAGGTAGCATCTCTAAATTTTAGTATCTTTTCTTCCATTTCTTTCTGTGTGCATTCTTTGCTTGGATGTCTCCTTCAAATATATCTTATAAGTATTTCCAAATAGAATATGATTTATCTACCTTCTTGATCTCTAAAAATTCACTGTCGGATAGGGTACTGATTAGGGCTTCTTTGGCAATTGCATTTTGAGTGAACACTTCCTTTTGTTTAATTGTAGAGTCTACTTCTGCAAGGTCTTTCAAGGTGGGAACATCAATTGCATGAGTGGAAATTTCATAAATTTCAAATCCAATGCACTGAAGATGTGTTATCATTTTGTTCTTCTAGTCAAGATAGTTTTCTCCATCAAACTTAGGACTCTCTTTCTGAAAGTATGCCATCTGATCTACCTTAAGCTGTTAGGATTTCTCTCCAAGGCACTTGTCTCTGATACCAATTGTTAGAATAGTCCCAAGGGATAACTGAGAGAGGAGTGAGGGTGAATTAGTTATTAGCTAGTTTAATTCTTTTTTTCAATTAATTACAGAATAACATTAAGCATTAAAACATTCAGATAACACAAGATAGAACACAAAAATTTTGGTTATGGGGAAACCAAATAGGTAAAAACCCCAGTGGGAAATAGTACCCACAAAGAACTCTACTTGAGTATAATTATCCCTATTAGGATATCTTGCAACAATATTAGGATTTTATCTTTACAATACAATAAGTACAATGACCTAGTTAAGGGTCTGACCCTGTTAGGAGTCTTTTACAAATAACCCTATTAGAGATGAGGACACACTATCCAAAAGCTCACTACTAACATGATGAATGTTGCAACCTTGAGTAAAATAGATATGCACTATATCTAATAAATGAACTTTTTAAGTAGACCTATTGTCTTGATCAGTTCTAGTGTGTTGTATACTTTCACTTCTTCTTCACATAGATCTTTTCTTGATGAATGAAATGTCTCTATTGTCCCACAACATCAAACATTTTATTCTGTACTTTTTCTATCTCTTTTCTTATCATTCACACTTAGCATTCACCAAATGAACTACTATAAGTACCTTTCCAAAAGATGTGATCTTCATCGGCTTTAGGAGTCCCTTCAATACTTATTTTGTTGACCATATCAAGCACGCAACCTAATTATAATCACTCAACCCAAACTGAATAAACGTGATGCTTCACAAAGTCAGCTCCATTAAATTAACTCCAACATCATGATTCTAATAGAAAACATTTGGCGCCTTTAGATAATTATCTTTAATTCATAACTAAACATGAATACAAACACACATATCCCAAAGATAGGTGCAACATAAGAAATAATGTAATTACTTCGGCTCTTCACATATAATCTTCAGTCACTGTAGGTGCCATAACTAATTAACATAACTCAACTAAAACTTCATATCTGACTCGGTGTGAATGGATGTAGCATCTAGAACATGTATACACCAAGGAAATAAAAATGCATAGCTCCAAAACATCTATACTGATAATTGCATATAGAACACCACTGTATATTATATGTTGTCATCAATGACAAACATACAATCTACTATTTTTTCAGAGGAAAATCTCCAACAGTCATCACATGCCATGAAAATGATCTCAAGACCTGAAACATTGAAGATTTCCACCATAATGCAAAAAACAAAAAACAAAATAAAATATACCTCGAGAAGATTCTGGAAATGAGACCCATATAAGAAGAAAGAGCCTAGAAAAAAATATCCAATGATATGCAGAAGTTAGAAAATGGAGTCCAAATGAGAAAGATAGGGCTCATAGAGTGCAAAATAGATCCCTAACTTTGACTAGCCAAAACCCTACAAGATGGAAAAATTAGAAAACCAAAATTAGAAAATTTGATTGGGCTCGAAACCATCTTTCCAAAAATATTTGATTTGAATAAAAATACCTCATTTTCCTCAAGATATAAGAAAAAAACCTAAAGGAGGTCAAAAAGGTCCCATGGAAAAAAAATCATCTCTCGAGAGCTTAAAATCCTCGGCTATAGGTCATATGATGATTGGGGGCTGGGTTGTGGCACAACGGTGGTAGGAGATGGTGCTGGGTAGTGGAGGGGAGGCCCTACTAGTGGTACATGGTGAGCTCTAGAGTCTTCTTGCCGAGCTCTAGGCTTAGCTCACCTAGCTGCTGGTTTGGCTCACCGAGTTCCAGGTTTAGCTTGCCAAGCTCTAGGCTTGACCCTACACCACCCAAAATAAAAAATTATATTTTTTAGTGATTTTTGTCTACCTCAATTTGCATACCCATAATAGGATCATATTGGAAAAATATTTTATTTTTTTCCTTTGATTGCAACTATGTCCAAATAGGATGTACCTTATATGGAAATAGGGGTTTTTGGGCCTTGTAGATACAATCATGATGTTGATTTCTACCCAAACTACCTCAATAAAAATACTCCCCCCAATCCACAAAAATATGAAACATAAACCTTTTGAAAACATAGATATAAAGAACAAGACCAAATCTCTCATGAAGAGAATAGAGGCATGAACATATAGAGCTCTAATACCATACTGGAGTTTCTGAAAACTCAACCCTACAGCTCTCAAGAATCACCTGAATGCAAACTTGTCACAGAAAGAGAGAAGAAAAATCTATGGAGGTGAGAAATAACATATCGATGAAAGAGGAAACAACATGTGAAAATAATGGAGAGAAAAATGTCTCAATCCAATATCATCATCGATTAATTCAACTTGACGAGGAAATAAAAAAATACAAAGAAATCAATCCTTGTAAAAGAAGATCAAAACCCTAAAAGGGAAAAGTCTATGTTGCATGATAATAATTCATAAAATAATTAATTATTATATGCGTAAAATTTAGCTTAAGTGAACTAGAGATAATTAAATCAATAATGATTTAATTAATAATTGAAATAACTTATTACTCAGAAAATGTGTGTGTGTGTGTGTGTGTGTGTGTCTATATCTATATTTGTATAATTGCATTATCCTTCAATAGTTTATTTTATAGCACTTGGAATTACCAATATACATACATTTATAGCTCTGTATTTATAATCACATAGATTTATCCATAAGATTGCATTAGATCAAGTAGTATCCAAGATAAAATAAAAGCAGACATTACACATGGGTAAAATGGAAAAAAAAAATTGATCAAAACCACCTTCAAAGTGAAGAGCTTGTCTCCAACTTTGAAAATGTTTGACATCCAGGCTACAATATATGCCTGTTTGAAAAAAAAGAAACTTATGAGGGTTAGGGAGGAGCTCTGGTGGTTGGTGGGAGGCTTTGTTGGCTAAGAGACGCATTGGTGGCATGCTAGTGGCCAGCTGAGCAAAGGGTGGAAGTTGCTAATGGCGGTGAAAAATGCCAGCGGTGGGAAACTCTACTAGTACAGCTAGTGCTAATGCTAGCACTGCATAGCACTAATTATGATAGTTCTAATGCTAGTGTTTCTTAGAGCTAAGTTCTTTTTTTTTTTTAAAAAAAAATTTGACAAAAAATGCCTTGATTCGCATGTAGAGGGTTCTACGTCTTGTATGGGAAAAAAAAATTTCTGTAGAGGATCGTGACACTGAATTGAAGAAAATATTATATCAAAATTAGTCTACAAGTCTTCTCAAATGCAATGGAAGGGTTCTTTTGGCCTACAAATATTCTATTCGCAAGCTATTTTACAGATCTGAGTGACAAATCCCCAGTTTGTAGCTATTGCAAACGATCTCCAAAAAAGGATGAAATGAAAGCCAATATTGACTCTCTCGAGCCTTTCAAACATAATGAAATATTCATAAATTCTATCTCAATCCTTCAAAGTGTTTTAATCATCTAGATCACAAAAAATAATATATATGTACAAAATAGAGACAACTGGATTTTCATAAATCTTTGTTGTTCTGTAGATTATACCAAACATAAGAGAAATATTATAAATATTATATAAGATCTCTTAAATAATCTAATATTCCCAAATAGGCTCTGATACCATTTTGGAATCTACAAAAATTAATTTAAATCAGAATCAAATGAAAAGAATTAGATCAAACAACTAGAAATAAAATTAACATAATAACAATACTATAAAAATTTGATGTGAATTCTCAGAAGCATAATAGATCATCAAGATAAATCTCTAATATCCCAATATTTGAAATATGTAAAATAATTGAGCAAGCTATCCTATTTATATAGGAAAAATTTGATAGGAACCATGGAAAAGGTTGAGACAAGTGTCGTAACCTAGAAGAAGTAGAGCCTTGATAGAACTCAACAATATCTTCTAGAAGAGTTAGAGTCCAAATTGAACTCAACCATATCATAGGAGGAGTTAGATTCCAAGTGGGACTCAATAATATCCACCTTAATAATAATATTCATCTAAATAATAAGTAAACTTAAGTCAAGAGTAAAATGGAAAAAGACCATTTACTCCTATTAATAAAGAAACTCTATAAATTGGCAATGTGAAATGGTGTTATTATGAAAAGGAATATTAGGGATGCATAAAAACCGTGTTTGTGGAATCACATAAGAATAAACTTAACAAGAAACAAATAAATGGATTTGCATGCCTTTAGATAAAGAAGTTTCAGTGACTTTTAGTGATTTTTATCTTTATGGGAGACTTAGGTATGTGTATGGATGTCAAATGTATGATCGCTACTACTGAAGTGATCTTATAGGAAAGTTATGATCGGTTGAAGTATTATAGTGCAACTATAGTGTAGGCACTATAGTGTAGGGGCACCCACATGAAGAGCCATATGTTTCATCTCATTTCCATATGTATATATTTCCATCATGTATAGTAGGATATATTTTTCATGGTAATTAAGTCATTGAATGCATACAAATGTAATAAAGTTCTATTCTATAAGGCACTAGCATGTTTAGGTAGTCTTATAAAAAACATGACCAAGTTGAAATTATGGCCTATTGTCATGTAGGTACATTTTTTACAAAGTGTTTGATGTCATTTAGGATCCATTTAGTCAATATAGGAGTTGATTGTACTTAAGTCGTAAAAAAGACAATTATTGTCAACTTTTGAAAAACTTGTCATGTGCAAATTTTGGCATCCAAGAAACCCAAAGGTCACAACCCTCCAACGCCATGAAAAAAAATGGGTTAAGACATAAATAGAATGTTTTGAGTCAATTTTAGAGAGTTCGAAGAATTGGAAGTGATGTGTGAAAAAATTGCTAACTAAATACAAGAAGAAACCCTTTAAATTCCTACAATTTTCTAGAAAACCATTAGCACACATGCTTGTAGGGATTTAAAGAAACTTGAATTCATGTTGGACATGTAGAATAAGGTGTTATATTTCATTTTCATTTGGTCTAATGTTCTATCTCACACAAACAAGAGAGAAATTTTATTTTTTGTGAAGAATAATCAGGATTATATCCTGACTTAGGGTTTGTATAAGAATGGTTTGTAACTCTGATTTCCACAAGTAGAAAAGTTAGGCCTTTTGAGGTTTGTAATACCCATTAATTCCCTTTAAGAATCATCCATTATATTTTCAATTGGAAAATTAAAATTTAAGCTAAAAGTGATTTTGTAAAAACACTGTCACGTGGAGTTTAGGAAGTTGAATTCCTACAACTAGGTTGTAACCCAAACTAGAAAGGTCACTCGAGGCTGAAAATAAGGATTTAAACATTTTAACACATTGCCCTAACAATTCCATAATTATATTTCAGATACCCATAAGAAAATGGGTACTTTCTTTGAGAAATATACCTAATTGTCATATTAGGCCTCAGAGATTACATGTGTGTTTGGCCAACTTTATAGAGAGTTATATACCTGAACCTCTTGGGGATTTTAAATAACTATAAGAAAGGTGTCTAAAAGTGATGATTAGTCCTTATTACCTGGAAGATTCTGAGAGTTGAAGGTTGAAATTTTAAGTAGGAGGGATACTATGAGTTAGGAAGTCTATTGAAGGAACCATAAGAGTTTGGGGTGGTCTGTAGAATCCAAGACCCTAAACTTGTTTGTTGGAACCATACAAGGGAGGATTCAAGGAAGGAGATTCATCTCAGGTGTGGAAATATTTTTTAATAGTGTTGGATTATATGAATTTTATTAGGTGAATTCAAGCCTAATGCAATACATCTTGATTACTCTATATCATTTTTGGAATAAGAGCTTAGGGAAATCTCTTGGTGTAATTTGTGTTTATGTCAAGACAAGAATCAAAATGTGAGACTTGATAGATGGTTACTAATGTTGATCTTGCCAAGAAGGTGCAAGAACAAGAAGCAGGTAATAAATGGTTGATGGATGAACTTGAGAATTTGAGGGGTCAGATGCTGAAGGGAGCAAGGAATTCCTTAGATAGGGAGGAAGAAGACAATGAAAGAGAGGGAGCTCCTGAGTAGGAGAATGTGAACATACCTACACACAAAAGATGCTTCCTATAAGCCCTTAAAAGAATAGGTAAAAGGGGTAGCATAGGTGACATACCCATATTCTCAGGAAAGATAGATGGAGATTGTATTGTGTATTGGATAGAATCCCTAAACAATTACTTTGAATATCAGAATATGGTAGAGAAAGAGAGGGTAAAGCTTGATAAGTGAAAGTTAAAAGGAGAAACTCTCACTAGGTGGAATTTTAGCCAAAGGGAGAGGGTAAAAGAAGGAAAAAATATGATAATTTCATGGAGTAGAATGAGTGAAAAAGTGAAGGAGATAGATCTACCTGAGGAATATTAAGTCCAATTGCATAGAAGGAGGCAAAATATGAGACAAAAGAAATTAGATGTGACTCCATATACTGAATAATTCCATAGGTTGGGTCTAAGAACAAAGTTGAGTGAAAATGAGAGTGAGAAGGTTGCAAGGTACCTTAATGGATTATGGATGAACATACAAGAAGAGTTGAGTATGTTGTACCCTTAAAAAACAAAAATTTTACCAACTAGCATTAAAGGTGGAGGCAAAATTTAAAAGGAAACAAGAAAAAAATAGTAGAGGGAGAGGCAAAAATCAAAGAGGAAGAGGAGGTTCTCAAGGAAGAGGAAAAAATAATGAAGAAAGTAAATATTCCAAAGAAGAAAACACTTAAGGTGAATAAAATTTTAGGGGAAATTTTAGAGGCAGGAGATCAAACTCAAGAGATAGATTTAGAGTTGGAAGGGTAGGACCAATAACTTGCTATAACTGCTACATGGAAGGCCACAATGCATCTAGGTGCCCTGATAAAGATAGTAAAAGTTCAAAAGGGAAAAGAAGGACACATTTGGTCAAAGAGGATGAATAAAAAGAAAGGTAATTCCTTGATTCAGATATCTTACCAGAGAGAGGAGAAATGCTAATGATGAGGAATACGTTGTTAAATGAACCCACTAACATGGAGCCACCAAAAAGAAAAACCATATTTAGGATTGCCAGCAAATCAGGAGGTAGGGTGTGCAAGGTAATTATTGATTGAGGATCAACTAAGAACCTAGTGTCCCTTGAAATGGTTCAAAATCTAAAACTTTAGAGAGTCTCACATCATTTCCAATATAAGGTATCGTGGCTAACCAAGGGTAAATAACCACTTGTAAATGAGAAAGAATGGGTTTAGTTTCTAATTGGGAAGTATAAGGATAAAATAATATTTAGCATTGTATACATGGATGCATGCCATATACTGTATGGAAGGCCTTGGAAATTTGACTTATAGGATCAACATGATGGAAGGTTAAATGTTGATACCATCAAGAAAGATCGAAATGTAATCAGATTATTACCCCTTTTAGAGAGTACAAAAGAAGAAGATACCAAAGAAAGGGAAGGAAAGATTATGATAGTGGATAGGAAGTAATTATTGAAGAGAATTGAGAAGGAAAAAAAACCTTTCTTTTCCTTGGTACCTTTACTAAAACAAAAATAAATTACTCAAGACAAGAAGAAGACAAAGGTAAGGAAGACAATACCAGAAGAGGTAAAAGTAATTTTGGACCAGTACAAAGGAATGATTGCAGAAGTTATGCCTAAGTATTTACCACCAATAAGATAAATTATCCATTGTATTTATTTAATTCCATGGGCTACTTTTCCAAATATGGCTTCCTACAAGATGGCACCTCAATAGTATGAGGACATATCAAGGCAAGTAAAGGAGTTACTAGAATCTAGACTGATTGCCAAAAGTTTAACCCCATGTGCAGTACCTATTGTTTTGGCTCCCAAGAAGGAGGGAACACGGAGATTTTTCATGGAATCCAAGGCCATATACAAGATCACCATCATATATAGGTTCCCCATGCCAAGAATTGAGAATTTGTTTGATTGTTTCGGAGGTGCAAAATATTTCTCCAAGATTGACCTAAAGAGTACATAGCATAAAATAAGGATAAAAAAAGGTGATGAGTGGAAGACAAAATTAATAACAAAAGATGATTTGTATGAGTGGATGGTTATTCCTTTTGGGTTTCAAATACTCTAACCACCTTCATGAGACTCATGAATGAAGTTCTTAAAGAATTAAATGAAAAATTTATAATAACTTATACATGGATGACATATTGGTGTATTCACCCTAAAATGGTCAACTAGTCTATAGGCCCCCATTCTTCAATTTATCAAATTCCTAAATCAATTCTTTGCAACATTTTAATTCAAATCAATTTCCTTGATCAAATCATAATTAATTTAATTATTTCAATATTTCCTAAGGTTTGATCATTTCATCAATTATCTTATTTAATTAAAAGAAAATAATTTATTTTTATTAGATAAAATAATCTTATTTAATTAAAATCTCTCTTAATTAAATAATATTATCTTATTTAATTAAAATATCTCTTTTAATTAAATAAAATAATCTTATTTAATTAAAAGATAACCCCTCTTTTAATGAAATAAAATCCCCACTTAAATCCCTCTTTGCGATGAAAAAATGAAATAAATTAAATAAAAAATAAATAAAGTTCCTTTTTCTACACATCTTCCTAAGTGGTGGTCTTTTTGCCTCTTAATCATAGCCTTTGATTTTGCCTTTTGAAGATATGAGAACAGGGATCAACCAAGATTCAATCTCCACCATTTCTCATTTCTTTTTACCTCTTAATCTCTACCGTCCATTGCTCTTTAAAAGGAAACCTCTCCTTCTCATTTGGATAATCAAGATATACACTTATATGCTATTGTTATGCTGCAAGTTTGGAGAGAAATTTTGGAGGAGAGTTTGAGCATTTCAGCTTGAACCATGCAAATTTTCTTCTTCTTGTCTTCTTCTCTCATGCATTCATGAAAATCCATTTAGAGTAGATTCATGTTAATTTAGATTCATATTTCCTTTCAATAGATTAATCTTGCATATTTCCTTCATAGATTAATTTGCATATTTCCTTTTATACATTGTTATCATATAGATTAGTTTCCTTCCATGCATTATTGTCATATATAATAGCTTTCATTCTCATTTGCAATTCATATTTTGTGATCATGGAGACTAGCATTATTTCTCTTCCTCTTTGAATCTCTCATTTCATGGTGTACTTGTATGGGCATATCTAGGTCTAAATTGAGGGCCTTCATCATAAACCCTTGCACTCCATGAACATGGAGCTATGAGTTGCCATTTGAGACCTCATTCTTGATAAATCTTGAATATAATGACTCATAGAAGTATGTCAACATTTTAGAACACATTGCTGGTGCCCACCATGGGTCAAACTGCCTTTACATGTTGGTTTTGATTATTTTTGGAGCTAACCCCTTGTGCAGATTTGCTTGGAGATGAAAACCTTAGATTTTCAAAGATTTGATCTTATCTCCCAAATGGATTGGATTTTTAGTCTAAAATGTTTTTTGTAGGTTTGTGACATATCAGAGAAGCTTCAGTAAAAAATTCAAAATTTTCTGAGGTATTGTGGATTTTTAAAAAAAAATTCTTTATTTTTCATAAAAAATTAATTTTTGGTGCAAATAAGCATATTTTTCAGAAATTTTTACATTTTCAAAAAATCCTTTAAATTATATAGGGGGTCCATTCTTTTTGTTTTAAATTTGGATGCAATATCATAACTCATTTGGTCGATTTATGAAAACTAGTCTATTTTGGGAAAATGGCTCCCTAGGGAACAAATGAAAAGATCTTTGTAAAATTCTGACATTTTTGGAAAGTTCTCTATTTTTTAATAGGTGTCTCTTTTCTATATTTAGGGTTTGGGATCCTAATTCATGTCATATAGGTCCAATCTTGTTGACTAGGTCAAAAATCAAAATTAAAAAAGGGCATTTAATGATTATCTTGCATTTATTTTTCACATGGTTCAATGCATGATATGAGTTTTCATTTAGATTATTTGTTGGTTATTATTTCTCCTAAAAATTGATTTTTAGATTTAACCACTAATGTTTGTTGTTTGTTTTTTGCTGCATTTTTTTATTATTTTTATTTCTAAAACAACTTAACATGTCATTTGCAGGATGTTGAACAGAAGACTCAAATAAAGACTACTAACGAATTGTCTTGCAGGTGGCCTTGATCGATAGCATGCTAAACTTTGTGCTTTAATTTCACATTGTTTTATTACAATAGGAACCCACATGCAAGACTTCTAAAATGAACTTCTATTTTGGTATTTTAGGAATGGAAATGATGTTAGGAAACTATGCTCTTGCCCTTTTGGGATGATCAAAAATCCAGAAGCATTGTTGTCATTTTCTAATGTGTTTGAAGTTTCTTTTAGATTGTAATCCTAATAATTATATGAACGTATCCTCTCTCCTTCCCTTTTTGGATCTTGGGTGTAAGAGAAACTCATATAATTCTTCTAGTGTGGCTACCTCCCAAGTGCTTTAATAGAGCGAGTGAGAGTGGATTGCCCAACCGGTAATAGGCTAAATCCAAGCCCTTCAAAATTTGTATATAAAAAAATTCCATTGTGATTAGTCTCATAGTGGACAAGTGTGAATTTGTTGTAGCAACCAAAATCTCCTTTAGTACCCTAGTGGTGCATTAAAGTCCCTACATTGTTAAGGTGAAAACCTTACTTTTAAAGGATTGGGAGAGCCCCCTTAATTGGGAAAATGACTTGATCACAACCACCTAAATAGATGCCTTGACTACAAAGTTTGTTTTAGTGACCAAAAAACCCTCTATCTATTGGTGCGGAAGGTCAGAGACCGACTAAGATGTCCCACATTTTCATTTCTCTTAGTAGAGATAACGGTCCTTTGGGAAGTGATTCCCTTGGGATTCAAAGCTTGGTGTGCCTAAGAAGTGAGTGCAGTGTAAGGAGGAGCATGTGCCTCTAAGTTTCTAAGTTGTCTGCTATGAGTAGATGTGGCAGAACTTTGGTTCAAGTGGGAATTCACCAGATATTTCCCTGGCTTACCTAGGTTGTGGAGTGACTCTTCTATTTACAACAAATAATCTTCTTTATTTGTCTTGCATGAGTGAAACATCAAAACATACACCAAACATCAAAATAATCAACAAATCTACATTCTTAAGTGTCAAACTGTCAACTTGCCCAATTTTCTATCCTATCATTTTCAGTCTTCTTTGGTTGATCTAGATCAGATTAGATCACTTACCCCGCTATTAGAATCTTTTTTACACTTTGGATTCTTGTATTTTTACCTCTTGAACTAGTAACCTTTGATTTCACAAGTGACCTTGCTTGGAGTTGGTAAGCTAGAAACCATCCTTGTTGAGAAGATAAACTTTTAGATTCTTTGATAACACACTTGGAGAGTTTTGGTAATCTCTTGTCCATTCACTTTTATACAAATTCAATTTCAATAAATATAACTTGGGTAAATCATTTTCCTAATCCATATGTGTTAGGGTATTCACCGGTTCAGTGGGCACCTCTATGACAGTGTTGGTTACACCCCTTGCAAAATTCTATCTTATCGCCTCTCTTTTGGACAAGTTAATGCCTTTACTATCCTAGTTTGGTACCAATTTTTCTTAGGGTCATCCTATCACCTAGTACCTTTTCTTTCATGCCATTTACAACAAGATATCAAGTAGATCAAGGAAAACAACCTCAACTATTCTTTAACCAATTACCCTTATTTCAAACTTACCAAAAATGTAAGGGAAAAGAACCTGTATTTGATCAATCACCTGGGAACAACTTAGAAGTTTGGTTTGATTCCAAAAGTCACCTTAGTGAGTTGGGTACACCCTTATCATCTTCTCTCTTGGATATGGATATGAGTTATACAATGACTCGATGAGAGAGGGAAGACATGGATAAATGCCTTGATGACATATTTGCAAAACATACAGATACTATTTCGTTTGGTGGTTCCTCTCATAACAGTTGACCATCTTCACCCCTTATCTCAACTAGATATCTAGATGCACACAAAAGAGTTGAGAGAGGTAAGAGGAAATCCTATCAAGATGAGAAATCGAAACATGAAAACCAAGATGAGGAACTTTATGAAACTCGCATAAATGCAGCATACACCAATAATTTTTTTTGACATTCAAGACCAAGTTCACTGCTCAAAATATCTTCAAAATACACGAGTGAAAGACTTAAGAGGATTGAGCATGAAAGGAAAGCCTTCCTAGATGAACAAACTGAAAAGGAATAAAAATTTAGACTCCTAGAGTTGGACAGACAAACCTTGTTGGAAATAGAAAATAAATCCCTCCAAGAGGAGCAAGATAGACTCTTGGCTCAGTGACTTAATGAACAATTTAATAACATGTTTGTTAGTTGTGAAAATAACTCTCCTCCACCTACTCCTCCTAAGATTGGACACAAAGTTGAGGACGTTAAAGGGCACCATCATGATCTTCTAGCCCTAGAGGAAGAAGAGCTTCAAGACATGATCATTATAGGAGATGAGCACCTCCTAGGAACTCAAAACAACCTTCACAACATGCTCATCATGGTTCACAATATGGGGGTAGTAGATCTAGTTTTTATCTCACCTCTAAGGACTTCATGAAAATGCAATAAGAACCACTCTTCCAAAAGTATGTAAAGAAATATTTAGAGAAAAACAAAGACAAGTTCCTAGAGAGTTTAATCAATAAGGGTGCTAGAGTCCCCTACAACTTTGATGTGGACAAGAAGATTAGGAAGCAAATTCCATCTCAAGAAGATGAGATCAAACAACTTAAGAGTATGATGGAAAATATTTTAGCACCCAAGAATTCATTCTCACTTGATTCAATTTTACCTAATCCTTTTGACAAAAGTGTTAACATGAAATACTTCCCTAGAAAGATTGAGATCCCTTAATATGACAAGTATGATGGGAATAGATATCCACAATGATCACGTGCACCAATTTTATACCACAAGTTTTGAGTTCCATCAAGATGACTTGTATCTCATGATATTGTTCCCAAGGAGTCTTAAATATCAAGAAATGGAATGGTCGACCAACATAACTCCTCCCATAAAGACATTCAAATAGCTTGTCCATATATTTGTTCAACACTTTGCATACAACCTTTCAAGATCTATCACCATGTTGTACTTATGCGACTTTAAGCAAAATCAAGAAGAATCTTTTGTCACTTTCTTGCAAAGGTGGAGATAACAATGCTCTCGCTACTCTAGGAAAATCCCTAAAAATTAAAAGATTGACATCCTTATTAGCAACTTGGTTCTGGAAATGTGGTATGAAGTTAGGAAGATGTTTTTTTATTCCTTTGACACCATGGTTGAAACTGCATGTAGGATTGAGGATGTTTTGAAAGAACAAGGAATTTTTACCAAACATGGAAACAACAAAAACAACAACAAAAACAAAAACAACAACAGTAACAACAACAAAAACAACAACAACAATGGTCAAAATAACAACAAACCTAAGAAGGATAAAGGGAAGAACTCACACTAGAATTTGAAAAAACAAGTGGTTAATGATGGAGTTGTGGAATCCTCCTAACCCAAATATCAAGCCATGCTCCATTTTTCTAGTGTTGTTAAAGCCATGAAGCTCAATACATCTAATCAACAAGAGAGCAAGCTGAGACACTAAGATAGGCCTAAGAAAGAAAGACATCAATTTTGAAAACTTGGTGACTCATATAAAGATGTCCTAAAAATGCTCATTTCTAACAACCTTGCACATCATCAAGATCCTGTGAAGCATTATATACCAGATGTTAAGCCACATTGGTGGGATGAGAAAGCCTTTTGCAAGTTTCATAATGGTATTGGACATGACATTGAAAACTACTCGAAACTCAAGCATATTATTGAAGATCTCATTGAAAATAGAAAACTTAAGATAGATGGATTGAACACCAACGCCGATCATAAGGCATTCAAAGAACCGTTGCCCAAGTATGAAAAGTGGGAAACCTCTAAAGCTAAGAATGGAAAGGCTGAGATCAATTACACTTACATAGATGCAGAGAATGTTATCAACATACTTGAAGTTGTAGAAGAAAATTTCAACATGATGAGGGGTAAATATCCCTATGGTTATGATCTAGACATGGACTCTCCTCCTCTCTTTGATGAAGAAACTATTGTGATGCTAAGGGGTCCTAACTCTAGAGTTTCATCACAAGCCCTCAATGTTGTCACACAAAGTCAAGGTCTTGCTGTCATTAGAGGACCAAATTTGAGTCAATCAAGTAAACCTAAGCAAGTGGCCTGAGAGAATGTAACCTCAAAACTAACAGTTAATCCTGAGTCAAGCTGTAGTATTGTTGAATAATTGCAAAGAACCCCAGCTCAGATTTTGATCTTTGAGCTCTTAGAGTTGTCCCTGAGACACAAGAAAGTTATTGAGGATGCTTTGCACATGGAAAATGTTCCCAACATCTTAGATGTTGATCAATTGCAAAACATGGTTAACCAAATTGCTATCCCTCATTACCTTACCTTTTTGGAGGATGATGATAAAGCCTTGAGCCACCCACACAATCTTTCTCTTCATATTGAGGTCATGATCCACAAAACCCATGTTAGGTGTGTGTTCATAGATGGGGGTGTTGGGCTTAATATTTGTTCCTTTAGTCTTTTGAAAGAGTTGTGTTATTCTAAGAAAGTCATAGATACAATGAAAAGGATCACCATAAAATCCTATGATCAGGTGGAAAGAAGTTCCAAGGGGTTGGTCATCCTTCCTGTTAGGATTGGCCCTGTTGAAAAATATTTTATTTCAAATAGTTTATGTTTTCCCCCTTCCGTATAATATCTTACCTGGTAGACTATGGATTCATGATATGGAAGTGGTGTTGTCTACCTATCATTAGTGTGTTAACTTCGCTTACAATGAAATAGAGATTTGTATACCTGGGGATAACACTTTATTTGTTAACTCAATTTCAGCAGGAACTCATGTTCCCCTTAATAGAGAAGCAAAAGACTTTGATGCAACCTTAGCTGAATGTAAAGGAAAACTCAAGTTAGTAGACCTTGGCATGGGGGGTATCAACTCAACTGCCTCACCAAAATACCAATTTTACCTTGGTCGTATGGAAAACCTTCAAAAGAAAAGAGACCTTCCTCTTCAGCTATGACTTTATTTGGCATGTTTGTAGAATCCTCGTTGCCTATTCAAGATGAGAAAGAAGAGACATTTTTTAGAGAATGGATCTATTGAGAAGAGAAATATATGTACAATGAGAAATTATCTCCCTCTCCTAAGGCTTACACATGAGGGTATACTTTTTTCAAATAGATGGGCTATCCCAGACATGGCCCTCTTAATCACAGATTATATTCTAGAGCCTAACGTCTTGATCATTGTCTTTTTGGATGCAATTCTAAGAAGCCGGTTGGCCTAGGCTTTGCGAATCACAACAAGAAAACTACTACTATCCTTAATAAGTTGGATAGTGAAGATGAACTAGAATACCTGCCTAGTTTGAAAAATCACCAAGACATGTGTGAAGATTGGGTCCCTTCCACTAAACTCCTCTGGGGAGATTCAGATATTCTAGTCACTCATGCGTCAGTTGCAACTTTAGAACAAGAATCAGATGTAGAAGATCCCTTGAAATAATGTCAATGAAAGAATATTTATCATTTAATGGAAAGAGAATGTGCTAATCTTGATAACACTAGACCTTCCACATCAAGATGTCCCAAACCCTCATGGTGTAAACATCCTAGTTGTAGTTCAGACACAAGTTCATATGAGTATGAGTGGGACTCCTTCTCTGAACCTTCCACACTTGACATGGATGTTGATGTCATCTACACTTATAGTTCTCAAACTGAGGTAGTTGATGAGTCACGTGTAGGATTAGAGGATTCAAGCCCACATATTTCATTAGTGGATGATTCTTCACTTGTTAGGACAAATCGTGATTTGGGTAGCTTAGAAGGATACTTGACAGACTTCAACTCTTCGGTCACCAGTGATAATATCATTCACATTTATAACCTTGAAACCGTCATTGAATTTCCTCTTATTCATCCTGACCTCATTGATTGGTCTCAACTCTATCAAGAACCTAAGATCTTAACATTTAAAAATGATTATGAGATATCCTGTTACCTAAATGCCATTGAACCCATAGTCTCTTCCACCATTGAACCAACTACCAACATGATAGAGTCAAACATCAAGTACCTAGTCACAAAATAAAAAGAAAATAAAATCAAAAGAATAGGATTTTTAATGGTTAAAACCACTGTGTGGTGGTGTCAGAAGAAAAAGAAAAAGTAAAAAGAAATGACATATCAAAGGGTGAAAACCTCTTTGAGGCACCTAATGATGAGGTACTTGATCATCTCCCTAGCTAATTTAAAGATAGTTCTTTGGTGCTTATTGAACCAACACAAGTAGTCATTTTGGGTATAGATGAGGCTTTGAAGATAGTACAGTTGGCTGAATCCTTGTCACCACAAGAAAAAAATCTTACACTAAGTTCCTAGAGAAAAAGAAGATTAACAACATTGTTGAGTATGAAGATTTAACAAATGTACTTAAGATGACCATAGAATTGAGAATCAGAGAGTTACACATCTATGAGGATTCACAACTGATAATCAACCAACTCAATGATGAATATCAAACAAAAAATGAGAAGCTAGTACCTTACAATAAAATGGTTGATTCCTTGAAATGATACTTCACATTTGTCACATTTCAGAAAATATCTAGAGTAGAAAACAAAGAAGTTCACACTATGGATACACTTGCTTCACTCCTTTAGTTAGATAAACATAAATCTAGATTTGAATTCCTGGCGGAAGAGATACATCACCCTATCTATGACTCCCCAAAAAGCCATGTTATTTGTACCCTTTTTGGTTGTGATTCATCTCATTATGGTACCATTTACTCATACCTTTGTGATGGCATTATAAATAAAACCTTTAACTAATTTGAACGCAGAAACCTTACTTGAAACATCTCTCACCATTCCCTTATTTATGGTGATTTGTATAGGAGGGGTCTAGATGGAACACTTCTTAGATGCTTAGAAAAGGATAAATCTGACCAAGCATTAGTTGACATCCACGAGAGCATCTATGGGGGACATTCTAATGGTCTTGCAATGACGTAAAGGTTGCTTAGGGTGGGTTACTATTGGCCTATGATGCAGATTGACATAGTAGCTTTTGCAAAGTCATGCAAAAAGTTTCAAAAACATGGTAACCTGGTACATGCTCTAGGTAGGGAGCTCATTCCTTTTATATCTCATTGGCCATTTGAGCATTGGGCCTTTGATCTTTTTGGATAGATTAATCCCAACTCATCAGGTGGACACAAGTTTATTATCACTGCTACTGATTACTTCACTAAATGGGTAGAAGTTGTCCCACTTTCTATTGCCTCAGGCAAGATAGTATCTCTATTCATTCTGAATTATATTATCTATTGATATGGAGTGCCTTCCGAGATTATCACTGACAATGGTGGCTAGATTTAAAATAAGGACCTTAAACAACTCTGCAATAAATTCAAGATTAAACAACATTGGTCCTCCATTTACTTCCCTAAAGGAAATGGTCAAGCATAGGCATAAAACAAAACCATTCTTATAATCTTACATAGAATAGTTTGTAAGAATGGTAGAGATTGGCACTTACAGATAAATCTGGCTTTGTGGGCCTATAGAATGAGTATTTGTACCCATACTGGGGATACTCCTTTTTCCCTTGTGTATGGCACTGAAGCAGTGTTACCTTTGGAGGTTGATATTCCTTCACTTTGAGTTTCCCTCAAAGGTCTAGTTACAGATGAAGACTACCACACCATAATACTTCAAGAGTTACAACTTTTAGATGAAAAATGTCAAGCATCATTTGACCATATGAGGTTTTATCAAAAGCGCATGTCCAAAGCCTTCAACAAAAAGGGCCTCCCTAGAGAATTCCAATTGGGATATCTTGTCCTATGTGAAAATCCTAAGAATTACTTCCATAGAGATCAAAATGGCAAATTAAAACCTAATTGGCTTGGACCTTACATCATTACAACAGCTTTTGGGTCAAGTTCTTACTTGCTGTCTATAATAGAGGGAGAGAAACTTCCCGATCCTATCAATGTCTTGCACCTAAAGAATTTCTATCCAGGATGCCCATTCTGTTTGGGGGCATCCTTTGTACATAATTATTGATCCTAAAAAATCTTAAAAAATGATATATTGTCAAAAATTCTACAAATCAGAAAATGTGTTGAAAAAAGGGTCATCTTAGTGAAAACCTAGAAATAGGCACTTTGATGTATCTCAAAAAAAATTATATATTCCAAAAATAAATAAAAAATAAAAAAATACAAAAATTCAAAAAAATAGAAAAAGTGCCTTGGTGAAAACCTGGAAAGAGGCACCTTGGTAGAAAAAAATAACAATAAAATCCAAGTGGTGAAAACCTTGAAACAGGTTCTACTTGACACCTTTGCACCCCTATTTCTTAGCGCGTGTCCTCGACACTTAGCCTTTCTCCATCATGCCTTGTCCTTGTTGCCTTGGTTTGGAATTGGTCTTTATCTTTGTCTAGGAGTTGTAACTGCATTAGCTTTGGCCTCTTGGATGCATTGGTCTTTAGGACATCTCACAACTGGTGATTTGCAACACCACCCCAACTGTATTTTTCAATACAACCCCTGACATCAAGTGTTTTTCAACACTTATTGGTTTGGTCTTACCTAGTTTTGTCATGTGATCTTACCTACTTGCAAGCATTCAATCATTATCTTCAGAACTTAGTATCAGTTAACACACTTCAATTTTTAAACACAACTCTTAAAGCTTGAACTATGTCATGATCTTTTCTTTGTATGCTAACTGTTATTGATTTTCATTGAGTGTCTTGTTGGCTGTATTTCTTGTTCTAGCAGTTTTCCTGATTCCCTGTCCTTCTCTATGTGATATGGTGTATTCAATTCAGCTATCTCTCATTCTTTTTGCCTTACTTGTGTCAATTTTTTAGGTTTTCAAGTCTAAATCTAACTCAATTTTCAAAAACCCTGAAAACCCTAGGTTTTCCAAGTGTTAAACGATTAAAAAATAGACCCTAGGTCATGTCGTTCTGTTTTGATGTTACTTTTTCTATCCACCTAAGGCATGTGTTTTAAATAAATCGCCTTGTCGCGTTACTCCAAATGAATATTCCATAAGTCTTCTTGACTTCGCATTTTCCTTTTGTCGCATGGTCTCATTCAAGTTTAGCATATTCCTTTGGCATTACGAACTTAGCAATTTCTTCATGTCGGGTAGTCGCAGGATAACTATGTCATAAAGCTTTATGAAGAAGGGACCCACTGCTTAGTCGGGTAATCACAGGAAATTCTCAACAGTTATCAAAATGTCTTTAGACTTCGCGATTACCTTGTGTCACATTATCGCCAAATAAATCCAAAGTTAAAAGTTAAGCAAGGCCTTCAGTCACATGGTCTCGAGATGGAACAACGGTTAAGATATTTTGACCGAGACATCGTGACTGACCGTCTAAGGTTTATAATAAAGTGTAGTCGGGTTGTCGCCAGAATAAGATGATGACTCAGTTCTCCATTTTGCAGTAAGTGAACAAATGACTATGTGACATGTGTCATAAGGTGAGTGGATGTTAAAGCATTATCGCATGGTCGCCAAAGTAGAAAATGGACTCAGCGGCAAGGAGACTAAGTGCTTTCCTTTCAGTCACGATGTCTGAGATAGATTTAAGGGTATGCATGAATATTTAGTGATTGAGTGACGGTCGTAGGTTAAAAAGGTCAAGGGATCTAACGGTGGTCACAAAGTCTGAGAAGAAAAATTACCAAAGGGAAAATTCCTCCCGACTTGGCGATTAAGGTATGTCGCACAGTCATCAGAAGTGGAAAAAGGGCACATATAACCTGTTATGGTAAAATTAAACACTTAGCGACTAGGAGATAACCGTAAAAGGTTAAATGCAATGTTTATTCGTAAGGTCTCAGAAAAAATAAAGATTTAAGGTTAACTATGCACGACTATGATTTCTGTAAGGTCACATGATTGCCAGATGGTGACTTGGGTCAGCCAAAGGTAAGAAAATGCATTGTCACCATGTCTTGAGATAAACCATGGGTTAGTGACAGAGGCCCGTGACAAAGAGACTATATGTAGTCACACAGTCGCTTGATCGCAAAATCTAAAAAATGGTGACAGTTTGTGATGTAACAGTACGAATCACTCAATAACCAATCACAGGCTTGTATTTTGATTATTGTGCAAAATGAGTAGCTGAGATGTAAGATAGTTAACGAATCATAGTGTGACATGTCAGCTCTTTTGAATGTTGTATGATTGTTCCAAGGATTCACTTTCAAAAATTTGATTTCCTGTCAAGCTCATGGAACTACGGCTAGGTTTTCATTCAAGTTCACAATATGTCGAATTAATTACATAATTGATGTTTGCGAATTATGAGATGCATACTCTGAATGATGGCTATAAAGAGTTGATGGTGCATTCATTTTAATTCATCGTGCTTACAATTTTTAGAGCCCAATTTGTTAAGTTTTTAGAAAAGAGATATTTTGCTCAGTTTGTAGTGTTTCCAAAGTTGATCAAAGAGTTCTAAATTTTAGAAAATTGTGCATAGGATGGTCAACTAATTTCTAAGATAGATTTGTTTCAATATTAGTAAGGAGTAAGAGAATCAAGGTGTTGCAAGTATGAGCAAGGCTATGAGTGTTTCTTTGACAAGTGGAGGAAGTGTAGAGGAATAGAAGGGAAAGGCGAGTTTTTCTAATGAATTCCTCTGTCTCCTGCCTGGTTCAACACAGAATAAGAAGGCTAATGCTAATGTCCTCCTTGATGAGTACAAAGACATTCGAGATGCTGTGACTCTAGGGACAACATGTTTCTCCCTTTTAAATTATTTTTGTAAGAATTTTGATAAGCCCATCCCAGTATCAAACCCTTGGACCTGTGGTTTAGCTAGGTTACTTGTTCCTGATGTCTTCCTAGATATAGACCTATTCCTAGACCTAGCCAATCACTAAGATGTTTTGACAAAGACCATCAAAAGGGATGATGGCACTGCCCTATTAATATTGAATATGAATTCACTCATGCAATCCTTTGGCTTATTTAGCACCATGTCTACTAAAATTGACATGACAAAGCAGGAGAAGAGGTATAGTTTGAAGCCTGGTATTGCTAAGGGCTTATTGCAGAAACACATGTTGAAAGAAGTGAAAAATTACTTAGATCCTATGGCCAAGCCAAATCCATATTATTATAAGGATCTAAACTTCTACATTAAGTATATATCTTATGCTCTGTGTAGACTACTAGGAAAAGATGGAGATGTAGAGAAAATTAATGCTGGCATCCTGATGATGGTGCTAGACTTACAAGAGGTGCACTCAAGCGCCAGTTATGATTATATACAACACATAATTGATGAAATGCATGAGGGTTTCATTGCAACCCAGAAAAGACTAAAGAATCCAAAGGAGAAGGAACCCAAATTTTTTCATTACTCAGTTCTAATGCATCTCCTTTTGTACTTCAATTTTGAAATCATGGACGTTAATAATTTAACTCCCCAGAGATTCTACCAGTCAGCACCAAATCCTATCCAATTTTGGTTGAGGGTTTGGAATTACACTTCTAGGGAGTGTTACTACTTTCTTTTTAGAATTGGATTGTGTATCCAATTGTACAGAGTTTGGGAACAAGCAGGATGAGAGTCCCATTGAAGGTTATACAACTGCTCAGGCCCTATGATTATATAGATAGTTGGCCTGGAAAACATAATTGGGATGATTTCTTCTTGGAGGAGAATTATACCATTATCAAAGTATATGGATGTATTCACCCACCTCATTTATTACCATATCATGTGCCTGCAAAGGTGGCTGCAATGGAATTCATATGGCAGTTATTGTTAACAGATAATGAGCACTTTGCACCTCACAAGAAGGGGACCATAACCCCTTGGCAATTCAAGATTTTCAACTTTACAATTGGCAAGAATGCCATTGATGTAGTGGGTCAATAGTTGGAGAAATATAGGCTGGGGGTAGCCCCTTATAGGTACATTGATCCAGAAGGTTTCATGGCAGGGGTTAGGAAATTATATACTCCTACAATCCATAATACGAATGTTAACTGTGAGTGTATTGAAGAAGATGCAACAAGGAACATCTTAGATGAAGATGATATCCATACTAGAAGACTGAGAATCCAGGAGTTGATAAAGCTGGAGAAGAAAATAAAGAGAAATGGGTTGTCTTTTGGGGGTTTTTACCTTGAACTCCCATATTTTGATAGAATTAAGACCATGATAGACAACTATTATGTGCTTATAGAGAAACTGGATACAGTCATTGACAAGAAAGGTGCTCAGACACCTATACACTCAGAGTCAGAATATGATAGTGGTAGTGACAGTGATTATGGATTTCCTACTATGTATCCTTCACCACAACAAGCCTCAGAGCAAGAAATGGCTGAGATTCCACAGTTGCAGGGAGAAGAGGGTCACATTATAGATCTGACAGTTGCTACCCAACCTGATGATGTAGAAGATCCTACTGCAAAGAGGTAGAAATTGGAAGTAGGGCAGCCTTCAGTGGAAGGACAAAGAAAGAAAAAAGATAAGGCTAAGGCCTTAGTACCTGACACTAGGTTATATGATCATAACCTAAGAAAGGCAATCAGGGAAGGCAAAAAGCAATAACCTGACCTAGATGATGAAGTTGAGATACCACTCAAGGCTTGTGTTTATGAAAGATTGCTTCATCAACAAAAATTTCTTAGTGATGATAGCTTTGTTAAAATAGAGGAGTTTAAAGACTTCCTAAGATGGCATAAAATAGAGCAGATTGGATCCTAATCAACTATGGATGGAAAAGAGACAATAACAGATGAAGCCCTAGTGGCTTTATAGAATTATGATCCTGAAAATGAGGATATTTCACCCAAGGATGCCAGGAAGATGGTGCTAGGAAGTGGAATACTGTTGGCTGAGGGATGGGATCTGGCATTTTCCTTCATCATAGACCAAATCAGAAAGCAGCCAGATCTCAAAATGGCTAGTGAGGTCCAGATGGGAGATATGATAAAAGGATTTGGGTATAGCGCAAAATCCCAGGCTTTGGCAATGTGGAGCCTAAGCCCAAAAGACCAAAAGCCCCAGTAAGTAAACATTCAAGAAAATATGGTGGGCAATCAGATGGTGTGGTCTGTACAAAATACAGGGGACTTAGAGATCTTCCAAATCATGACACATTGGGCTCACCTGAATGAAGACAAGACTAAACAATTGTCTGAGTGATATCATACTTTTTTGGAAAAAACAAGTGCATTGTCTAACGACAGGGAGATGTGTCACATATAATTATACTCGCGAGATCAGATGATAAAGTAATTAATGGAGGAGTTGGAGACAAAGCCTGAGGTGGTATATGTACCTGCACAACCACCACTAATGTAAATTAAAGATAAGCCTGAATTAGAGGAGGTTGTGGAACAAAAGGTAGATGAAGAAAAGGGAAATGCAATTTCTTTGAAGGCATTGAAAGGCATACTACAACATAGAATTGAGATTCTTAAGGATAAAAATGATGTTGTAATCAATACATACAATAAATTGCCAGCTTTGCATACTGAGATAATGGGGTACCTTGCCATTCTAAACCCTTACTTTACTAAGTGGTCTGCTAGGGTAAATTTATTTGAGAATCTATCATCTTTACAAGCCATTAGACCAGATTTTCCTGAAATAGTAACTAAAGTTGAAGATGGGATCAAAAGAGTCAATATTTCTCTCTCATTCTTTAAAGGAAAATTAAACTAGATAGAGGTTAAGTTGAGCCTCTTTTCAAATGATTTTAATAAGTGTATTCCTTCCTTAAGAGGAGATGATGATCAGGTAAAGGCTGTAGATGCCTAGAAGAATGAATTTGACACCAAGATGCCTAGTGATGCGGCATTTCTTTTGGGAGTAGATGTTGATATAGAGGGATTCAATAAAATATTTGATGAAGCCTTCAAAGTAGAGACTGATATCAAAAAATTCCTACTTGATGTCAAAAATATCACTGATGCTAGATGGGATAGACAAAAGGTGCAAGTACAGAGTACTTAGGACTTTAAGTGGCCATCGAACGATGAAGTGAAAGCTTGGGAGGTGATGACTACACCCAAGAAAAAAAATCCTATAGTAGAAGAAGAAATCTTGGATGATGAGTAAGGTAAACACTTGGCACTGCACTGTTCAAGATAAGATGGATAGTTATTGCAAAAGGAGAATGTAGGTGAGTATGCAAGCACAGCTATCCAAACTCAACATAAATACTACCAGCTACCATTTATGCAAATCTGATTGCAGTCGCCAGATCGGGAGAAGAACAAAGAATATCTGTTTCTATCTTTTTGACTTGGTCATTTCACCGCTTCTTCTCTCTCTTTCTTTTTGTCTCTCTTGTAACTTTAGGGTTAGGTTTTTTATGATCATCCAAAGCTTTTTGCATCCTTAAGGGATTCCAAGATGGTCAAAAACCTATATATAGCAAAAGAGTTGTAATGGTAAAGCATCTTTGATGTTGGAATTCTTTGGAGAAGAGAAAATATATCGTAGAATTCAGATGTTCTGAATTTATGTCTATCTTTTGAAGTTGCAATATCTTTCATGTATGGAAGCTGGATCACATAAATAAAATACGGTGCAATTTTACTCTCTTCAATTGCTGCCTCTTTATTCTCTGTGTATGCTCTTTTATGTTTAATTTTGCAAGGCATTCTGGAACATTTTGGTTATTAGGTAACTATCTAATTGCTTGCAAGTTTCTTTTAACTAAAGAACTAAGTTTTGTGAGTAGTTTCAGGGAGCATACTACTTTGTCTAAAGATTTGATAAAATCATTTAGAGGTAATAGGGTAATTTGTAAGGCAACTTATCTGAATTGCATGTGGGTTGTAAGGCAGCTTACTGTATTTTGTTTCTATGAGATCTTAGTTTATTTAACTCTGTATCCCAAAGGATAGGCACTAGTCCAGAAATTAGTCTGATAACCCATTATTGTCCAAGTCATTTCAAGGTATCAAAACCAATTTAATCAAAATACTATTGTTACTAAGAATAGATAAGTTGAACTCATTTAAGGACCTATGTCAGTAGGACAGTGTCCATTTTAGTGATTCCTTGGAGAGTGAATCATTAGGTTATCCCTCCTACAATAAAAGGAAGAAGGATGAAAATCCTTGTATCACTGGTTTTTGCTATATTTGAGACTATAAGTTTTCATGGTTAAATCTTGCATCTGGTTATGCTTGGTCATTTGCAAGGTGATTTATAAGTTGATTTAATAAAGATACATAGCAAATCAGTGTCCACATTAATACATACTGTGTAAACAGCCATTATAAAAGGTAAAACCTGCCTGAGTATATGTGGAACTCAAAAATGAACAAGGACCTTATCTAGTCCTTAGCAATTAGGCTTTTCTTGTCTTTGAATCAATATTAGAAGGCACAGTGTTCAAATAGAGATTTCAAGCATTGTGGTTCATACAAGAAAAATCCCTAACAAATTGGCGACTCCCCTGGGGAATAGTTATTTGAAAGATAATTTTTAAAGTTCCCCCAAAATCTGGTTGCAGACAAGTCTTCATAAGTACCAGAGAAAGAGTTTGGCCCATCTGAGTCACCTAACAAATTGGTGACTCTACTGGGGATAAGAGATTGTAAAGTCTTGAAGAAGTATTCAGAAATCTCTGGTGTGTTAAGGTCTAAAGTTTTACAAAATCCCAGTTGTTGTTGTCATATTAGCCCTTGATAGTTATTCATTTATCCCAATGTATTGGGTGGCAACTCTAAAAGGAAAATCTCTAAGATTAGTGCAAAGTTAATAAATGTATTACAGAATGAATACTAGGTCAAAAGTAAGAACTGACCCAGAAAGGGTATTATATGAAGGAATCTCGTCGACTTCAAGAGTTGGGGCCTCTTGCAGGAAAAAGAGAAATCAAGTTGATATGGATGAAACTCCTGTAAAAGGTCAAGAAACAAATATCAGGAATGATAGGAATACTATTCAGCACTCTCATGATGGAAATACTTCAGACTATGGGGAGGGTGCTGAAAAGGTATTAGATACACCCACACTAACTTCTACTTCAAATGAGAAAGAAGATATTACTACACCTAGTTCAGATTCAGAAGATGCCCCTTGTGATATGCTGGCCAATGAAGAGAATTTTATTTTGAAGCAGCTTGCCCTAGTTCAACAAATGAAAAAGGAAATAGAAATAAGAAAGAAAAAGAATGATCATAAGGCTCTTTATAACAATAGGAAAAGACTTCCTAAACACCAAACTATGAAAGAAACAAATAAGTCTTAGAAAAACAAAGAAATACCATTCACTCATAAAGCTTCTATCTTACAAATAAATAAGGGTAAACAGAAGATGAGTGAACATAGAGATCAAGAACCTAAATTTCAGAAGCCTATGGTTGAACAAATGTCCAAATTAGAAATTGATTTAGAGAAATTGAGAATTGAAAAAGAAACTATGGAAAAAATGTTGGAAAAATCTCAAATGGAAGCTGCTACAATTGAAATGAAGAAAAAGATTGATTTTTTACAGTCTTCAAAGTTTTCTTTTTCTGGAACAGAGAATAATACATATTCTAGAGGAAAAGCTACTATGGCTAAAGAAGATATAATTTTCAAAGTAAACCACTATATAATGAGAGGTACAAACAATTTGATTTTTTTGGTATCCCTGGATACCCTAATACCTTTCCTAAAGATGTGGGCGATATAGGAGAAAAGCTCCCAAAGTTCGCTAGCAATAATGTGATTTCTTGTGAAACACACTTAAGGAAATTTATTGACTTTGTTGATGACTTGAATATCACCCATGAAGATGTAATAATGAAACTATTTGTTCAATCCCTTGTTGAAGATGCAAGAGAATGGTTTAGAAGCCTTGCTAATGGCTCTGTGGTTTTTATGGATGAGTTGATTGAGTTATTTAAAGATCAATATGGAGACAAAACAAATAAGGGTTTTTTATTGAACGAGTTCAATAATATCAAAAAATATTACAATGAAGAGGTTACAGAGTTTAACACAAGATTTCAAAGGGCTATGCATAAACTCTTTCAGAAAATAAAGCTAGATGAAGAAGTGTGTCTAGAAACTTATTTAAATGCCTTTTATTCCAAGATGGGATATTCTCTGAGAGATAAAAACCCCAGAACACTCACTAATGTCTATAAGATAGCAGTCAATATTGAAATGAATAGAAGAGTGTCTGGTAAGTTAAATAGGAGAGATGATGCCAGGTTTAGTAGGAGCAATTTGAAAGAACCAGAATATAAAGAATATACAGCTCCTCAAAACAATAAACCTCTTTACAATAATAATTACAATCCTCATAATAGAATGCAAAATCACCTATATGGAACTCAGTTCAAAGATGGAAAGCCTGTTGGTATACCTAAAAGGGAAAGAACAAATAATAAGACTCTAGACCCCCTTCATAGAAATTCAGTCCATTTCTGCAATGAGGAGACATGGTGTGAAGCTTGTGAGGCTCCTCATAATCCTAACTTTTGTGTCATTTCCTTAGATCTAAAAGAAAATGAGGAAAAAGAAAATGATGAAGGGGAACAGTGTGGTCATAGTATTACTAACACTTATTCATGCCATGATACTGATTCAAACAGTGAGGGGGAAAATTATGATTCCTCTGTTTCACAAAGAAGGGCTGAGAATCACCATCAACAGATCTTATCTGACAGTGAAGTTGATGAAACTAATGATATTATTAGATGCTATGCTCAAAATGGCCAAGATGTTCCACTCATAAGAAAAGCTTCAGATGAAGAGAAGGCTAGAATTACTATTGAGTTAGTGAATAAAGCTAGAAGTAATTACCACTTAAGGAACAGGGTGGTAGGTGGAACTAGTAGCTAGCCCTCAGGTGTTTTCATAAAGGAAAATAAACCAGACACTAAGTACATTCAGAAAAAAGAAGAACCTAGAGAAAATATAAATAAACATAGGGTCAGGATCATCACGAAAGCTGTAGATCCAAATGATATACAAGATGAAAAGGGTCAAGAGAAAATCGTCCCTGTTCAAAAGACAAAAAATAAAAGGTTGAAAGAGCCATTTCAAAAGAAACATAGTGAAGATAATGAAGTTGTCATTGATAAGTCAAAATATTCAGATATTTGTTATACTCCAGTAGACATGGGTCAATGTTTGCCTCAGATGATAGTTAAGGTACCATTTCTGGAAATGATGAGGATCAAGGAACACAAGGAAAAAGTGATGTCATTATTAAACAGTGTACCTATAATAAAAGTCCAAAACCTAATATATGTATCTGAGAGACCACTTGTCAAAGGAAGTGAGGATGAGATGTTGACATCTGAGATCCCTCAAATTTTCTTAAATGCAACTTCTTCTCCAAAGGTAGTAGACCCATTTTTTCTTTCATTGATAATAAATGATAAAATTCTCAAGAATTGTATGATTGATTCAGGAGCTTCTAATACAGCTATGCCAGTTGAGATTATGAAGGCAATGGGGCTACAAGTTGATACACCTCATGGTAGGTGCAGAGCTATGGATTCTAGAGAGGTCCCTGTAATTGGTACCATTAAGGCCATGCCTTATAGACTGGCACTTTGCCCTGATGTAGTGATGACTATGAATGTTCTTGTGGTTGATATACCACCTCATTATGGCATGTTATTATCGAGAAAATGGAGTGCCTCAATGGGAGGAAGTATAAAAAATGATTTGTCATATGCTACTTTTAATATTGCTAGAGAGAATGTCAGTGTTATGAGAGAGAGCCGAACTCCCCACATGATAGAAAAATATGAGGATACTCATATTAATTGTTGCATTGACATAGACATGGAAAATTTTAGAATGCAACAAGATGAGCATAAAAATCAAGAAGTTGACCTTTTAAGTAAGGAATTAATCTCACAAGAAGATGGGATATGGAAAATGTACTTTGATGGTGCTTTCTCTAAAGAAGGATCAGGGGTAGGAGTATTATTGATATCCCCATCAGGTACAACTTTTAAATACTCATTGCTGCTAACTTTTCAGTGTACTAACAATACTGCAGAGTATGAGACCTTATTTTTAGGACTTGAAATTGCTATCAAACATGGTATAAAATGTTTAAAGGTTTACGGTGACTCTGAGTTAGTGGTAGCACAAGTCAGATCCAAATACACTGTAAAAAATGACAGATTGAAAATGTACAAACATGCTATTTGGGATCAACTTGAGATGTTTGATGCTTTTAATATAACCTGGTTGGAAAGGTCAAAGAATATTATGGCTGATTTTATAGCAAATGTTGCCTTGAAAAATGATGATTTAACCTTACATGGAGTATCAATACTCAAAGTTAAAACAAGACCAGTTGTTCCAGATAACATATACAACTGGAAAGTGTTCCAAGATGATCAAGATATTCTGAGATTCATGCAATGTTTAGATTAGTATGAAAACCAGAGCATAGACTGTAGTTCCTTATTAGAATCAGATGATGGGAAGGATTACATCTTTGGAAATGAAGTTGTTCAATTAAGTTCTAATCAGATTCCTAAGGGTTTGATTGAACTTGAAGCATTGTTTGTTAGCCAGAAAAATGATTCAGCCAAGATAAGAAATGCCAATGTTGAGGATTTGGAAGAAGTAAATTTAGGATCATAAAATAGTCCTCAGATAGTTTATATAGGAAAAGGTCTGGACTCTCATGTAAGGATAAACCTGATCAAGTTACTGATAAAATACAAGCATGTTTTTGCTTGGTCATATGAGGACTTGAAGGCATATAGAGAGGAACTTTTTCAACATGAAATTCCTTTGAAATTAGATGTCAAGCCATTTAGACAAAAACACAGGCCCATTAACCCCTTGTTGGCTCCTGAAATGCAGCAGGAATTGATGAAACTCAAGGATGCTGGGATAATTCAACCTATTAGACATTCAACATGGGTATCAAATCTAGTGCCAGTTAGAAAGAAAAATGGTGACATCAGGTTATGTGTCTATTTCAAAAATCTCAATATTGCTTCATTAAAAGATAATTATTCACTGCGTAATATGGAAGCAATGTTGCATAAAGTGATTGGTTGTGAATTGTTGTCAATGATGGATAGTTTTTTAGGTTACAACCAAGTTTTAGTCAAAGAGTCAGAGCAATATAAAACTACATTTACTACTCTTTGGGGGACATATGTTTATATCAGAATGCCTTTTGGTTTGATAAATGCAGGTACAACTTTTTAGAGAGCCATGTACATTGCTTTTAAAGAGTTTATTGATTTATTCATGGTTGTTTACCAAGATGACTTAACTGCATATTCTGAAAGGGATAATGAACATTGTGATCATTTGGGTAGGATTTTTAATAAAGCATTAGAATATGGTGTTTCATTAAACCCTAAGAATTTTCACTTTGCAGTTACAGAGGGAAAATTGCTTGGACATATAGTATCCAGAGAAGGGGTAAGAATAGATCCTGAGAGGTAGATGCAATTCAGAAAGTAGTTGCTCCAAAAAACTTAAAAAGTGTACAATATTTCTTAGGAAAGATTAATTTTGTCAGGAGATTTGTAGTCAATTTTTCTGAAATTGTGAAGCCCATTGTGAAATTGCTGAAAAGGGATACTAAGTTTATTTGGAGTGATGAGGCTCAACAAGCTTTTGAAAGGATAAAGAAGGCAGTGCAGGAAACTCCAGTGATGAGGCTCAACAAGCATTTCTCCCTATTTTCATTTGCATCATTTCATACAATTGCTGCAATTTTTCTTTAGAAAGATGAGCAAGGATTTGAACATCCTATAACCTTTTATACTAAATCCTTGCAAGCTGCAGAGCTTAACTATGAAATAATGGAAAAGCAAGCATATGAATTGATAAAAGCTATGAATTATTTTAGGCCCTACTTGGTGTGTGCCAAGGTGCAAGCCTATGTTCCACATTCAGCAGTGAAAGATATTCTTACACAGTCAGAGGTCACTGGTAAGAGATGCAAATGGATTACAAGAATTCAAGAGTTTAATCTGGAAATCAATATCACCAAATTGGTAAGAGGTCAAGGCTTGGCTAAACTAATGATAGAGGAGAACCTAGATTTAGTACAATCAAATTAGATAGAAGAAAATGACCAAGCCATTACTAGTATAGAGAGGCAACCATATTACACTGATATTGTTTTCTTCCTCAAAAACTCTAAGTGTCCTGATCATTTGTCTAATAATAAAAAGAGAAGTTTGAAATTTCAAGCTCAAAGATATGTTTTAATTGAAGGATATTTGTTTTGGAAAGATAAAAATGGTGTGTTGTTGCTATGCCTTGATAAATATCAAGTTGAGAAAGTCCTAATTGAAATGCATGAAGGACAGTGTGGAGGTCACTTTTCTGCTAAGACCACTGCCCATAAAATTTTGAGGGCAAGATATTATTGGCCTACTCTGTTCAAAGATACTTATACACATGTTAGGAAATGTAAACCATGTCAGAGGTTCTCCAATAAATTGAAATTTGCAGGTGCTCTATCGCTCAAACCAGTGAGTACTGAGGCTCCTTTTGCTGTATGGGGCATTGATTTTATTAGTGAATTTCAAGAAAAGTCTAGTGCAGGACATAGTTGGATTTTAGTTGCCATTGATTACTTTACTAAATGGATTGAGGCTATCCCCACGAGGAAAGCAACTAGTAAGGTGGTTACTGAATTTCTATTAGAAAACATTTTGACCAGATTTGGAGTGCCTAATAAATTAATAATGGACAATGCTATGAGTTTCAGATCAGAGGAAATGACAAGTTTCTGTGAGGGGTATGGGATTATGATATCATATTCATCCCCATACCACCCATAGGCCAATGGAAAAGCTGAGTCTAGCAATAAAAGCATACTGAAAATATTGAAGAGGACTCTAGAAAAAAATAAAAGGACATGGCATACAAAATTAAGATTAGCTCTTTGGGCTGATAGGATAACACTTAAGAAGACAACCGGTCAGTCACCTTTTGAGTTGGTGTATGGTTTACAAGTGAGATTGCCTATTAATAATTTATTGCCCATTTTCCAATTCATACAAGAGGAACATTTAGATGTCTCTGGAAATATGCAAAATAGAATGATGCAGCTAATGGAACTAGATGAAATGAGGAGAAATAGTCAGAGAGAAAATGTGAAGCTATAGAAAAAAATGAAATATCTTTTTAACAGGAGGGCTAGTGAGAGAAAGTTTCAAATTGATGATTTAGTTCTCCAATGGAATGCAAGGGTAGAGGACAAAGGCAAGCATAAGAAGTTTGAGTCCTTATGGCTAGGACCATTCATCGTTGTAGAAAAATTTGACAAGGACTCATATTTGTTGAAGAATATGGAAGGAGATATTTTTGAGCTGCCTATGCATGGGCAGTTTTTGAAGCCTTTCTTTGAGTAAAAGTTCAAAGTGCACAAGTAAGTATGTATTATATGTTCTTTTCCTTGTCCCTTGTTTGTAAGTTCTGTATATATTTCCCTTTCTATTTTAGGGTTTTTCTCCATTGTAAAGGTGGTCTGCAACCAGAGATTCTGTGGTTCTTTGTCATAAACTTTGTTTATCTAATCCTTATTAGAGCTACTGTTGGTTGTATTTCTTGTTCTAGCAGTTTTCCTGATTCCCTATCCTTCTCTCTGTGATATGGTGTATTCAATTCAACTATCTCTCATTCTTTTTTCCTTACTTGTGTCAATTTTTCAGGTTTTCAAGTCTAAACCTAACTCAATTTGCAAAAACCCTAAAAACCCTAGGTTTTCCAAGTGTTAAATGATTAAAAAATAAACCCTAGGTCATGTCATTCTATTTCGATGTTACTTTTTCTATCCACTTAAGGCATGTGTTTTAAAGAAATTGCCTTGTCGCATTACTCCAAACAAATATTCCATAAGTCTTCTCGACTTTGCATTTTCCTTTTGTCGCATGGTCTCATTCAAGTTCAGCATATTCCTTTGGCATTAGGAGACTCAGTGATTTCTTCATGTCAGGTAGTCACAGGATAACTATGTTATAAAGCTTTATGCAGAAGGGACCCACTGTTTAGTCGGGTAATCACAAAAAATTCTCAACGGTTATCAAAATGTCTTCAGACTTTGTGATTACCTTGTGTCGCATTATCGCCAACTAAATCCAAAGCTAAAAGTTAAGCAAGGCCTTCAGTCGCATGGTCTCGAGATGGAACGACGGTTAAGATATTTTGACCGAGACATCGTGACTGACCGTTTGAGGTTTATAATAAAGCGTAGTCGGGTTGTCGCCAGAACAAGATGATGACTCAGTTCACCATTTTGCACTAAGTGAACAAATGATTGTGTGACATGTGTCATAAGGTGAGTGGATGTTAAATAATTATTGCATGGTCGCCAGAAGTAGAAAATGGACTCAGTGGCAATGAGACTAAGTTCTTTCCTTTCAGTCGCGATGTTTGAGAAAGATTTAAGGGCATGCATGAATATTTAGCGATTGAGTGACGACCGTAGGATAAAGAGGTCAAGGGATCTAATGGTGTTCGCAAATTTTGAGAAGAAAAATGCCCAAAGGGAAAAGTCCTCCCGACTTGGTGATTAAGGTATGTCGTGCAGTCGTCAGAAGTGGAAAAAGGGCACATATAACCTGTTATGGTAAAATTAAACACTCAGCGACTAGGAGATAACCGTAAAAGGTTAAAGGCAATTTTTAGTCGCAAGGTCTCAGAAAAAATAAAGAGTTAAGGTTAACTATGCATGACTATGATTTTTGTAAGGTCATGTGATTGCCAGATGGTGACTTGGGTCAGCCAAAGGTAAGAAAATGCATTGTCGCCATGTCTCAAGATAAACCATGGGTTAGTGATAGAGGCCTACGACAAAGAGACTATATGTAGTCGCACAGTCACTTGATCACAAAATCTAAAAAATGGCAGCAGTTTGTGATGTGACAGTATAACTCACTCAGTAACCAATCACAGGCTTGTATTTTGATTACTGTGCAAAAAGAGCAGCTGAGATGTAAGACAGTTAATGAATCATAGTGTGACATGTCAGCTCTTTTGAATTTTGTATGATTGTTCCAAGGATTCACTTTCAAAAATTTGATTTCTTGTCAAGCTCATGGAACTATGGCTAGGTTTTCATTCAAGTTCATATTATGTCAAATTAATTACAGAACTGATGTTTTTAAGTTATGAGTTGCATACTCTGAATGATGGCTATAAGGAGTTGATGGTGCATTCATTTGCATTCACTATGCTTATAGTTTTCAGAGCCCAAGTTGTTAAGTTTTTAGAAAAGAGATATTTTTCTCAGTTTGCAGTGTTTCCAAAGTTGATCAAAGAGTTCTAAATTTCAGGAAATTGTGCACAGGACGGTCAACTAATTTCTGAGATAGATTTTTTTCAATATTAGTAAGGAGTAAGAGATTCAAGGTGTTGCAAGTATAAGCGGGGCTATGAGTGTTTCTTCGACGAGTGGAGGAAGTGAAGAGGAACAGAAGGGAAAGGTGAGTTTTTCTGATGAATTCCTCCATCTCCTGCCTGGTTCAACACAGAATAAGAAGGCTAATGCTAATGTCCTCCATGATGAGTAAAAAGACATTAGAGATGCTGTGACTCTAGGGACAACAGGTTTCTCCCTTTTCAATTATTTTTGTAAGAATTCTGATAAGCCCATCCCAGTATCAAACCCTTGGACCTGTGGTTTAGCTAGGTTACTTGTTCCTGATGTCTTCCTAGATATAGACCTATTCCTAGACCTAGCCAATCACTATGATGTTTTTACAATGACCATCAAAAGGGATGATGGCACTGCCCTATTAATCTTGAATAGGAATTCATTCATGCAAGCCTTCGGCTTATTTAGCACCATGTCTACTAAAATTGACATGACAAAGTAGGAGAAGAGGTATAGTTCAAAGCCTGGTATTGCTAAGGGCTTATTACAGAAACACATGTTGAAAGAAGTGAAAAAGTACTTAGATCCTATGGCTGAGCCAAATCCATATTATTATAAGGATCTATAATTCTACATTAAGTATATCTCTTATGCTCTGTGTAGAGTGCTAGGGAAAGATGGAGATGCAGAGAAAATTAATGCTGGCATCCTGATGATGGTGCTAGACTTACAAGAGGTGCACTCAAGCACCAATTATGAATATATACAACACATAATTGATGAAATGCATGACGGTTTCATTGCAACCCAGAAAATACTAAGGAATCCAAAGGAGAAGGAACCCAAATTTTTGCATTACTCAGTTCTAATGCATCTCCTTTTGTACTTCAATTTTGTAATCATGGATGTTAATAATTTAACTCCCCAGAGATTCTACCAGTCTACACCAAATCCTTTCCAATTTTGGGTGAGAGTTTGGAATTACACTTCTAGGTAGTGTGACTACTGTGCTTTTAAGAATTGAATTTTGTATCCAATTGTATAGAGTTTGGGAACAAGCAGGACGAGAGTCCCATTGAAGGTTATACAACTGCTCAGGCCCTGTGATTATACAGATAGTTGGCCTGGAAAACATAATTGGGGTGATTTCTTCTTGGAGGAGAATTATACCATTATCAGAGTATATGGATTTATTCACCCACCTCATTTTTTACCATATCATGTGCCTGCAAGAGTGGCTGCAATGGAATTCATATGGCAATTATTGTTAACAGATAATGAGCACTTTGCACCTCACAAGAAGGGGACCATAACCCCTTGGCAATTCAAGATTTTCAACTTTACAATTGGCAAGAATGCCATTGATGCAGTGGGTCAATGGTTGGAGAAATATAGGATGGGGGCAGCCCCTGATATGTACATTGATCCAGAAGGTTTCATTGCAGGGGTTAGAAAATTATATACTCCTACAATCCCTAATACGAATGTTCATTGTGAGTGTATTGAAGAAGATGCAACAAGGAACATCTTAGATGAAGATGATATCCATACTAGAAGACTGAGAATCCAGGAGTTGCTAAAGCTGGAGAAGCAAATAAAGAGAAATGAGTTTTCTTTTGGGGGTTTTTACCCTGACCTCCCATATTTTGATAGAATTAAGGCCATGATAGACAACTATTATGTGTTTATAGAGCAACTGGATACAGTCCTTGACAAGAAAGGTGCTCAGACACCTGAACGCTCAGAGTCAGAATATTATAGTGGTAGTGACAGTGATTATGCACGTCCTACTATGTATCCTTCACCACAACAAGCCTCAGAGCAAGAAATGGCTGAGATTCCACAGTTTCAGGGAGAAGAGGGTCACATTATAGATTTGATGGTTGCTACCCAACCTGATGATGTAGAAGAGCCTACTGCAAAGAGGCAGAAATTTGAAGTAGGGAAGCCTTCAGTGGAAGAAAAAAGAAAGAAAAAATATAAGGCTAAGGCCTTAGTACCTGGCACTAGGTTATATGATCATAACCTAAGAAAGGCAATCGGGGAAGGCAAAAAGCAACAGCCTGACCTAGATGATGAAGTTGAGATACCACTCAAGGCCTGTGTTGATGAAAGATTGCTTCATCAAAAAAAATTTCTAAGTGATGATAGCTTTGTTAAAATAGAGGAGTTTAAAGACTTCCTAAGATGGCATAAAATAGAGCAGATCAGATCCCAATTGACTGTGGCTGGAAAAGAGACAATAATAGATGAAGCCCTAGTGGCTTTACAGAATTATGATCCTTAAAATGAGGATATTTCACCTGAGGATGCCAGGAAGATGGTGCTCGGAAGTGGAATACTATTGGCTGAGGGATGGGATCTGGCATCTGCCTTCATCATAGACCAAATCAGAAAGCAGCTAGATCTCAAAATGGCTAGTGAGGTCCAAATGGGAGATATGATAGAAGGATTTGGGTATAGCCCAAAATCCCAGGCTTTTTCAATGTCGAGCCTAAGCCCAAAAGACCAAAAGCACCAGTTAGTAAATATTCAAGAAAATATAGTGGGCAATCAGATGGTGTGGTCTGTACAAAATATAGGGGACTTAGAGATCTCCCAAATCATGACACATTGGGCTCACCTGAATGAAGACAAGACTAAACAATTTTCTGAGCAATATAGTACTTTGTTGGAAGAAACAAGTGCATTGTCTAAGGACAAGGACATGTGTCGCATACAATTGTACTAGCGGGATTAGATGATAAAGAAATTAATGGAGGAGTTGGATACAAAGCCTAAGGTGGTATATGTACCTGCACAACCACCACCAATGCAAATTGAAGATAAGCCTAAATCAGAGGAGGCTATGGAACAAAAGGTAGATGAAGAAAAGGGAAATGCAATTGCTTTGAAGACATTGAAAGGTATACTACAACATAGAATTGAGATTCTTAAGGATAAAACTGATGTTGTAATCAATACATACAATAAATTGCCAGCTTTGCATACTGAGGTAATGGGGTACCTTGCCATTCTAAACCCTTACTTTACTAAGTGGTCTACTAGGGCAAAGTTATTTGAGAATTTATCATCTTTACAAGCCATCAGACTAGATTTTCCTGAAATAGTAACTGAAGTTGAAGATGAGATCAAAATATTCAATATTGCTCTCATTCTTTAAAGAAAAATTAAACCAGATAGAGGTTAAGTTGAGCCTCTTTTCAAATGATTTTAATAAGTTTATTCCTTCCTTAAGGGGAGATGATGATCAGGTAAAGGTTGTAGATGCTTGGAAGAATGAATTTGACACCAAGATGCCTAGTGATGAGGCATTCCTTTTGGGAGCAGATGTGTATATAGAGGGATTCAATAAAATATTGGATGAAGCCTTAAAAGCAGAGACTGATATCAAAAAATTCCTACTTGATGTCAAAAACATCACTGATGCTAGATGGGACAGACAAAAGGTGCAAGTACAGTGTACTCAAGACTTCAAGTGGCCATCAGAAATTTAAGTGAAAGCTTGGGAGGTGATGACTACACCCAAGAAAAAGAAGCCCGTAGTAGAAGAAGAAATCTTGGACGATGAGTAAGGTGAACACTTGGCACTGCACTATTCAAGACAAGAGGGACAATTATTGCAAAAGGAGAATGTAGGTGAGTATGCAAGCATAGCTATCTAGACTCAACATAATACTACCAGCTACCATTTATGCAAATCTGATTGCAGTCGCCAGATCAGGAGAAGAACAAAGAATATTTGTTTCTATCTTTTTGACTTGGTCATTTCACCACTTCTTCTCTCTCTTTCTTTTTATCTCTCTCATAACTTTAGGGATAGGTTTTTTATGACCATCCAAAGCTTGTTGCATCCTTAAGGGATTCCAAGATGGTCAAAAACCTATATATAGAAAAAGAGTTGTAATGGTAAAGCATCTTTGATGTTGGAATTCTTTGGAGAAGAGAAAATATATCGTAGAATTCAGATGTTCTAAATTTCTGTCTATCTTTTAAAGTTGCAAGATATTTCATGTATGGAAGCTGGATCATATAAATAAAATATGGTGCAATTTTACTCTCTTCAATTGCTGTCTCTTTATTCTCTATGTATGCTCTTTTATGTTTAAGTTTGCAAGGCATTCTGAAGCATTTT
>MU226909.1:2060890-2081288 GCA_018584345.1 Thuja plicata
ATCTTTCATGCTTGATGATCTACCTTGGTTCTATGATCTTTATATCTTTCATCTTACATCAAGAACCTTATCTTTAGTTTGATTTGATCAAATTTATCAATTTGTTGTTTCTCCTCTATCTCATTTTTATTTTGATCATGAGGGGAAGTACCTATCAAACTTCAATCCTTTATTTAGTTTTATCAATCATATTTTCTTGGGATTCTTATCTTAGACATGTCAATTACCTATTTATAGGCGTGTTGACCTTGTCTTTTTCAATCATCTTATCTTTGTCCTGATGTGTTCCCATCCGTCGATCACGCGTCTGGGTTGTTTTATGATCCCAAATCGATCTCACACTTTAACTGCATTCTTTGACTACATATGTTCCCATAAAGATCACACATTAGTCAAAGAGGGGAAAGTGTATGCACCCTTAAATGGTCGCTTAGACTACGGGCCCCCATTCTTTAATTTATCAATTTATTAATTTATCAAATTCCTAAATCAATGCTTTGCAACATTTTAATTCAAATCAATTTCCTTGATCAAATCGTAATTAATTTAATTATTTCAATATTTCCTAAGGTTTGATCATTTCATCAATTATCTTATTTAATTAAAAGAAAATAGTTCCTTTTTATTTTATAAAATAATCTTATTTAATTAAAATCTTTTTTTAATTAAATAATCTTATTTTATTTAATTAAAATCTCTCTTAATTAAATAAGATTATCTTATTTAATTAAAATATCTCTTTTAATTAAATAAAATAATCTTATTTAATTAAAATAAAATCTCTCTTTTAATTAAATAAAATCCCCACTTAAATCCCTCTTTGTGATGAAAAAATGAAATAAATGAAATAAAAATAAATAAAGTTCCTTTTTCTACACATCTTCCTATTTGGTGGGCTTTTTGCATCTTAATCATAGCCTTTGATTTTGCCTTTTGAAGATACGAGCACATGGATCAACCAAGATTCAATCTCCACCATTGCTCATTTCTTTTTACCTCTTAATCTCTACTGTCCATTGCTTTTTAAAAGGAAACCTCTCCTTCTCATTTGCATAATCAATATATACATTGTTATGCTATTGTTATGTTGTAGGTTTGGAGAGCAATTTTGGAGGAGAGATTGAGGATTTGAGCTTGAACCATGCAACTTTTCTTCTTCTTGTCTTCTTCTCTCATGCATTCATGGCAATCCATTTAGAGTAGATTCATATTAATTTAGATTCATATTTCCTTTCAATAGATTAATCTTGCATATTTCCTTCATAGATTAATTTGAATATTTCCTTTTATGCATTGTTATCATATAGATTAGTTTCCTTCCATGCATTTTTATCATATAGAATAGCTTTCATTCTCATTTGCAATGCATATTTGGAGATCATGGAGACTAGAATTCTTCCTCTTCCTCTTTGAATCTCTCATTTCATGGTGTACTTGCATGGGCATAACTAGGTCTAAACTGAAGGCCTTCATCACAAACCCTTAAACTCCATGAATAGGGAGCTATGAGTCACCATTTGAGACCTCATTCTTGAGCAATCTTGAATATAATGACTCATAGAAGTGTGTCAACATTTTGGCACGCAATTGGTTTTTAGTAAAACCAAGGAGGAACATCTCAAACACCTTGAAATTGTCTTGAGGAGGCTACATGAAGAAAAGTTGGTGGTAAACTTGGATAAGTGCCTATTCATGCAAGAAGAGATAGCCTATCTTGGTTTTGTGATCTCCCAAGGCATTTTGAAGATGGAACTAGAAAAGGTAAGTGCCATACTCTCTTGGCCACCTCCTAGATTAGTAGGGGATGCTAGAATATTTCATGGACTTTCTACATTTTATAGAAAATTTATAAGAAATTTCAGTCATGTATGTGCACCTATGTTAGAAACTATAAAAGGTGGAACAAAGAGTAAATTTTCTTGGAGTCAATCAACAAATGAATCCTTTGAGATTCCCAAGAAGAATTTTAGTGAACACACTATCCTTTCCCTACCTGATTTTAACAAATTTTTCCAAGTGGAGTGTGATTCTAGCAATGTTTCTATAGGGGTAGTTCTTAGCCAAGAGGGTAGACCAGTTGCATTTTCAAGTGAAAAACTCAATGAGGGTAAAAAGGTACTCTTTATATGATTTAGAAGTGTATGCCTTTGTCCAAGCTATAAAGAAATGAAGGCATTATTGTATCATCTTAAAATGGAAGCCCTTCTAGGTTGAGACACTTTTGCCCTCCTGAGGGGGTGTTTTGGGCCATTATCATGTTGTCCTCTAATTTCTTCCCCTTTTTCCATCTTCTGTGTCTGTTTAAGACCCATACTGGGCCTCTCTGGGCACTGTTTTCCCTACCTGGCATATTTTCTAGGGGTCTTAACTCCTTGAGTCAAGGTCAAACTCAACCCTGACCTAGGTCAAGATCGACCTTGACCTTGACCCAGGTCCTCCTTTTTCATTGGAAAGTGTGCCAAATGCGAGGGGAACTCAAAAGTTTTTTTTCTTGCTTCTAGGTCAAATGTTTCAGGCTTCAAAGTGGAGACTCTTAAAAACATATTTAATATAGGTCCACTTCTAGGAGTAAGAGCATAATCAGATTTTAATTCTCATATGTCAGCCTCTCTAGAAGTTTGTGCCCTAGACTACTATATAAGGAAGCCTTCTCCTCTCATTTTTGATCATCTACGCATAATCTATCAAAGCGATCATCTACTTTCAGGAATCTACTTGGAGGAAAATCAATTATCATCTACTTTCAAGCATCAATTTTTCTATATGCTTTCAAGATTCCAAGTTTTCAATAAAAATTTTCAAGTCTTCTTCTCAAGCATTCAAGTTCTCCATTGAAGATCGACGATTCAAGTATTCAAACCTTTGAAGAGATTTGGTTCAAGCATTCAACATTCATCATTCAAACCCTAGACCTATCCATCATGGTGGTGTGATATTCCTTCAAGATCCTTTGTGCATCCTCAAGATTCATTCATTCTTCCTTCAAGGTGGATTCTAGGCAAATAATCATGGAGGTTTTTATTTACATTTATGGTTTTTAATGTTGAGACTAAGCTTTCATATTAACATACTTGTTTAAATTTTAAATACAATTGCATATCTATTGAGTATCATAGCTTCTTTGTTAGATCTACTTCTACTACTTGCTAGTATTCGCTATTTTAGTTTTTATTTCAAGGTCAATTCCTAAAATTGGGGTTTGACTAAGGCAAACCCCTCCCCCAACAAATAAAACCATTATTCTTGCAGGTACAAGTATAGAATAATTAATTATAAAGTAGATTCAGATACCCTTTTCGACAAATTTTTTGGATCTGCAAACATAATTTTTGTCAGAGCAGTGCAAGTCAAGGTCGACATAAAGGGGTAAAATTATGCCCCCATAATTGGGTAAATTTTGACCATGCTCAGAAAAGAAAATGATTTCTGGGTTTTCTCCTTCTCTATGTTTTCAGGCCAGGGTAGGTTGCAAAATTTCCTGAAACCCAATACAGATACCAAAAAATAGAAATTTCAAGATAAGTATTTCATTTCATCCTAATCTTTTAGATCTATTATTTTACTTTATAATTAATAAATTAGACCCCATTCCCCTCTTTATCCATAACCTGTTGATCCCTTTTTGCATTGATCGTCTCCTTTTGGTTAATCAATTGGGATCTCCTTGTCTTGGATTAAGAGGTAATATATATGTACAACATTATCCACACACACACACACACACACACACACACACACACACACACACACACACACACATATATCTTACATTTTGGTGAACCCGCAATAGTAACCTCTATCTTTTTTGTGTTAGATTCTTTGCCTCTTTTCCTTACGACTAGCTTTTTCATACATATTAGTTTTCTTTTATGTTATTACATTTTAAAATACAAAAAAAAATCTACATACTCATAAAAATACAAAAAACATTTCTTGTATTTCATGCACTACAAATATCTTTAAGATACTTTGGTGTGTGGTTATTTTCCTCATTATTCTTCTCTTATCATCTCTTTATAGTAATTATGATGTTTATGAGAGTACCATCCATTTCATTATGTTTGTCACTCTTCATGTTTCACTCACTTATGCTATTATGAGATTGACAAATACTAGCCTTCCTACTTTCAAATATTTCATTAAGAATTTATGTGGCGGACTTATTGCTCTTTTTGATTATGTGAAGAACTTGGTAGATGATACCCCATTTTCTAATCTTCCAAATCCTAATCCTATCCTTCCCAATCTTGTTACTAATATTCCTAATCCTAATCCTATCCTTCCTAATCCAAATCCTAATATTCCCACTCCTATTTTTGCATCTTCTATCCCTTGTTCTTCCCAGACTTATGATGGAGCTCAAACTATGGTTCATGATGCACATGTGCAAGAATTATTTGATTTACCTTCCCCATCTTATCTACTCCATGATGATATTAAAGGGAAGAGAAAAGAAACTTCTTCAAAACCTATCATTCCACCTTACACAACATTTTCTCATGATCACCATTAACAATCACCTCCTACAAAATCTTTACAAGATATGTACACTACAAGATACAATATGGTGGCTAAAAAAGGTTATAAGGGTTTAGGGCTTGGTGTTAATGAACAAGGTATTAAATATCTGGTTCATCTATCCCCTAAACAAGATATGCATGGTCTAGGCTTTCCACTATCTCAATTAAAGGTGATTGATTTTGATTGTCACCCTTCTCTTCATGTTCTTCTCTAAACACCTTCCTTTGATTACCCTAATACCCCTCAACATGTGGGTAAGAAGGTGTATGTTCAATTAATGGATTCTAAGAAAGAAATATTTAAACATATTCTGAAAGATGCTCTCTCCAAGTACAAATGTCCTTTTCACTATAGTAAGACACATTTAATTTCTGATTGTGTGCATTTCAAGATGTATGTTAGAGAAAGAGTTGATTTAGGGATTATATCTCACTCTCGTGTGGTATTACAATTTATTCATACTTTCTATACAGAGAATACCCCTCATTCTTCTATTATATAGATCTTTCCCCCTCTTGTCCCTTGACTGGGGGGCAAGAGGTATTTCTTCCACTTTTCTAGGATCCATTATGCTCTTAGCATGTTTTTTTTTTTGAGCTTAATTGGCTATTCTTTCTATATTTTATCCCTATGGTTTTGTATTATGGTATGGTACATCCTTCCTTTGCTCATAATCATCCATAACTCTCTTCTTGTATTCATGATATCTTTTCTAAGACATTTTTTTTGCAATGATATCTCTTTGTTACAACATATCTTGATCTGATTGGTATATCCTTTGCTTTCATCCCCGGGGGGAAAGGTTTTCATTCTTTCTCTCTGTCTAAGGATCTACTTTACTTAGCTTAGTGGCATTTGTTTATTCTACAACATTATTTCCTTATACTGACTTATCATTTGGATATGTATACCCTTTTATATGAGAGGTGATTGTCCTAGGTCATCACCTCTTCTTTATTTTGGAAATTATGTTCTTTAAAACTCTTGCCCTTGCTTTGGATTAGATTTTTCTTCCTTCATTCCAGGATTCCTCTTCCTCTTGATCGTATGGGGCTTGATGATTGAATCTTTGATCCCTCTTTTCTTTTCTTTTCTTTTCTTTTCTTTGAATGATGATATTTTAGCCAAATAACTCCTCTATGGTGTGGGTCTTGCTGATAATATCTATTCCTCTTAAGGATCCTTTTTCTATAAGTGACATATCCTTTTCACAATTATCTATGCTCTTAAATGTAAGGGTCAATATTCTTCACTAAGAATATAGTGTACATTGTTGCTAACAGGATATATCCTTACTTTATGAATTAGGTATCCTCCTTCTCTTCCTTATCATGTCTATTTGGTAGCTAAAATAAGGAGGAGGCATATATAGGGTCTTCCTTATACTATAGTTTACATTTTACAACATGATAAATCCTCAAAAGGTAACACACATAAGTTGCTAAATCCTGAAGAGACACACATTTTTACTTATGCTAAATCCTCAGAAGGTAACACACATAAGTTGCTAAATCCTAAAGAAGATACACATTTTAAATTTAAAATATGCTAAATCCTCAGAAGGTATTGCACATAAGTTGCTAAATCCTGAAGAGACACAGATTTTATATTCCTTAGTGATACAAGAATGTGGATCTATGGGTATTCCAAAAGCCATCAGAAGATGAATTACAACCACAAAGCATAGTTTATGGGTGAATTATTAGGTTTTGATACCTATTGGGCTCTCCCTCCTTGGTGATTCATGATAAGGTGGGCATCTTATTGGGGGAAGTAATTAATCACTCTCTATTTTCTCTCTTTTGCTTTCATGCTAGTAGGATTATATCATGAAGCTATCTTATTTATAGTGTTTCTCTTTTCTTTCTTATGTAGTCATTTATTCTTTTATGATAGCTTTCCAATATGATATTAGTATATGAAGGATCTCTTAGAAAGGTTTCCTTTGCTAGTTGATTTGGGTTTGTTTTTGTGCTAACCCCTCTTTTTGTGTCTTTTAGCATTTTCTTTATTTTCTCTTTGTTTCTGTGCCCTTGTGCATGTATTTTGAGTTAGAATCCTTGGCCTAGGTGCTCATGTCCTTGAATTAGTGATGTTCTACCTTGTTGCAATCTACTGGAGTCTTTCTTATAACTTTACCATGAGTATGTTCTATTTCCATTCTCCCACTAAAGTGGGGGCTTAATGTATTGTCTTAAAATGGAAGCCCTTCCATGTGAAGACTGTTTAGCCCTCCTTAGGGAGTTTTTTGAACCATTATCATGTTGTCATCTAATTTAAGCCCTTTTCCATCTTCTATTCTTGTTTAGGACCCTGATTGGGCCTCTCTAGGCACTATTTTCCCCACCTGGCATATTTTTAAGTGGTCTTAAGCCCCAAAGTCAAGTTTGACCTTGACCTAGGTCAAGGTAAACCTTGACCATAACCTAGGTTAGGGTCAACATTGACCTTGACCCACGTCCCCCTTTTTCTTTGGAAAGTGTGCTAAATGCGCGGGGAAACTCAAAATTTTATTTTCCTGCTCCCGGGTCAACTATTTCGAGCTTCGAAGTGGTGACTCTTAAAAAGATATTTAATATAAGTCAACTTATAGGAGTATGAACCTAATTAGAGTTTAATTCTCATATGTAGGCCTCTCTAAAATTGTTTTCCCTAGACTAGTATATAAGGAAGCCTTCTCCCCTCATTTTGGATCATCTACGCATAATCTATCAAAGTGACCATCTACTTTTAGGCATCTACTTGGAGGAAAATTCATTATCGTCTACTTTCAAGCATCCTTTGTTTTATATGCTTTCAAGCTTCCAAGTGTTCAATCAAGATTTTCAAGTCTTCTTCTCAAGCATTCAAGGTCTCCATTGAAGATCAAGGATTCAAGTATTCAAACCTTTGAAGGGATTTGGTTCAAGGAATCAAGATTCATCATTCAAACCCTAGATCTATCCATCATGGTGGTGTGATCTTCCTTCAAGATCCTTTGTGCATCCTCAAGATTCATTCATTCTTCTTTTAAGGTGGATTCCAGGCATATAATAATGGAGGTTTTGATTTACATTTATGCTTTTTAATGTTGAGTATAAGCTTTCATATTAACATACTTGTTTAAATTTAAAATACAATTGCATATCTATTGAATATCATAGCTTCATTGTTAGATCTACTTCTACTACTTGCTATAATTATCCATTTTAGTTTTGATTTCAAGGTTAATTCTTAAAATTGGGGTTTGAATAAGGAAAACCCATTCCCCAATAAAAAAAAATCCATTTTTCTTGCAGGTATAGGAATGAATTAGCGAATTATAGAGCAGATTCAGACACTCTTTTAGGTAAACTTTCAGGAACCACGAACAAAATTTTCATCAGAGTACCACAGGTCAAGGTCAACGTAAAGGGGTACAATTGTGCCCCTATATTTGGGTCAAGGTCATCCTTGCTCAGAAAAGAAAATAATTTTTGGGTTTTCTCCGTCTCTATATTTTTAGGCTAGGGAAGGTTTCAAAATTTCCAGAAACCCAGTACAGATACCAGAAAACAACAATTTCCAAATCTGCTAAATTTCAAGATAAGTGTTTCATTTCATCCTAATCTTTTAGATTTATTATTTTACTTTATAATTAAGAAATTAGTCCCCCTTCCCCTCTTTGTCCATAACCATTTGATTTCTTTTTGCATTGATCGTCTCCTTTTGGTTAATCATTTTGGATCTCCTTGTCTTTGATTAGCAGGTAATATATATGTCTTACAATTACTTACTGCCTAAGGAATTCATTTTTTATACAGACAACCAAGAATGTAGTTTCCTCAATAGTAAAGATAAACTCATTCATAGACACATGAAATGGGTGGAGGATTTGCAAGCCTATACACTCACTATTAAGCATAAGAAAGGCATAGCTAACAAAATAGTTTATTCTCTTAGTAAAAGAACCTTAACTGTCTCCCAAATCTAGTTGGAAATTATAGGAATTGAACCATTGAAGGATATGTATGAGGCAAATTCAGACATTGGTGAAATATACAAGGTGTGTTTAGAGTTTGGTGATAGATATCATCTTGATTTCTCTAATTTTCTTATCCAACACAGACTCCTCTTCAAATGAGGGAAACTATGTGTTCTTAGATGCTCTATGAGGGAAAATATCATCAAAGAAAATCATAGTGGAAACATGAGTGAACACTTTGGTTTGGATAAAAAATTAGAATTGGTAAGAAGGCACTAATTTGGGCCTAAAATAAAGACTGATGTTAGAAAATTTTTGGAGACATGTTTGATTTTTCAAAGGGATAAAGGAAGAAATACAAATGGAGGACTCTACCAACCTTTTCCAATAGCATCTAGATCATAGGAAAGAATAACAATGGATTTTCTACTGGGGATACTAAGGACACAAGGAGGATATAATAGTGTATTTTTTGTGGTTGATAGGTTCAGTAAGATGGCTCACTTCTTTCCATGCAAGTCAACAAATTATGCCTTGCACATAGCAGATTTATTATTCAAGGAAGTGTTGTGTCCTTTTCACACATTGCCCCATTGCAAATGGGAACCCCCTCTTTTTTTTTTGGCCTTGTCTTTTTGGCTTCCATTCTTGGTATTTTTTGGTTTAGTCCCCCGAGGTTCCCCATATTTTGATGTGAGAATTGGTAAAATTTAGCCAGGTCCAGAAAAGTGTTGTCCACATGACTCCTAGAATGGAAACTATGTGTTTGTCTATGAATTGGGTCAATTTTTAATGACAATTGATCTTTCAAAAGGAATTTCAATGAAATTTTGATCATCTGACATACTTTCTATTTTTGGAAATTTTTATTTTTAGTACGTATATTTTTAGTAAGTTTCACTGTGTCCCAGAATGGCATAATTTTGAGTTTGGAAGTGCTTACTATTTTTAGCAGTATCCATTTTAGTTAGTCTATTTTTAGTAAATTTCATTTCCTCATAGATTGGCCTTATTTTGACTTTGGAACAACTTACTATTTTTAGAAAGTCTATTTTTGGCATGTCTATTTTGGCAACAAGTGAGTTATGACTGATAAAGAGAAAAATGGGTATCCAACTCTATATCCAGAAGAATAAACAAGTGAGGCTATCAATCAAAAGATGGTTAAGTCTAGAAACACCCTTGAAATATCCAAAAGTGGAAAGCCATGAAAAATGTCACAAAATTCCAAAATTTCAGAATACAGAAAAATCCCCGACTTGAAGAAAAATCCTCGACTTGAAGAAAAATCCATGACCTCTCCAAAATCCTGCCTCTAGGAATGGTGGAGCATGAGTCAACATGGTCAAAGGAGAATTTGAAAACAAAATAAAATCCTCCAACATGTGAAAATCTTGAAAAATGTGGAAAATCTTGGAAAATTCTGAAATTTTGGAATAGTGAATTTTTTTGCAAAAATGGCTAAGTGTTGGAAAATTTCTCCTTCATGGAAGAAATAAATGGTTAAGTATTGGAAACTTTCTCCTCCATGGAAGGAAAAATGGCTGTTGGAAAATGGCTAAGTGTTGAAAATCTTGGAATATTCCAAAACCTTGAATCATGGAAATCTTGGAAAATTTGAAAATCTTGAAATCTTTGAAATCTTGGGAAAATTCCAAAATCTTGAAAAAATGGGAATCCTTGGAAAATAAAGGAAAAATTAGGACAAATTGAATTTAAAGAATGAGAAGAGGAAGGTGTGAATTTTTTAGGAGAGAGAAAGAAAGAGCTTTGGAGAGAAAATGTCTTTCTAGATAGATAAATTTGCAAAGAGTTTGAAGAATCAAAGGAGGCATCAGAATGTTAGAGAGAGAAAGGATTTTTTGTTTTGTTTTGAAGAGAGAAAATATGAAGAATTTTTATGAGATTCTTATGTCAATTATTTCATTTTGCAGGGGAATAATTTCACTCTTGCATGATCAATGACAACATTCAAATTCTAGAACTCCAATTACAGTGTTGAAGGTGTCCAAGTTTCAAATGACCTAATTCAAGGCATTCAAGGTAGGACTTTAATAGATCAAATTCAATCTAGAAATCCAAGAGCATGGCCAAGGGAGGTTCTATGTGAATAAAATTTAGAATTACATAAATATTAATGAAGGAATCCTATCCATAAATTTCCAAGAACGTACATGGAAGGATGTAAATGTTCAAGCATAGATAGTTTCAAAAGGAGTATTCAAAGTTGGATGTGGGTTAAAAAATGATGCAGTTAGGAAATAAATGAGTCTACATGACATCCAGTTGTGCTAACATGGTGCCTAGTCATCTTTACCAGCTAGTCAAAGATCCCCATGTAAAATTTCATTGTATTTAAGGAACAAAATCAAGCACAAGCTATTCCTAGCAAAGGAGAATTTAATGCATAATGGGAATTCATTTTCCCCACTCTCCTACTTGATGAACATGCATAGTGGACATTTATTTCCCACTATGAATGTGGTGTCTCTTCTATTTGTTTTATGTGGACCCTTAAATTTTATCTAGATTCTCTCTTCTTTCCCTAACCTTAATTAGGGTCAATGTGGCATGATATGGGCCATCGGTTAGTGTTTGATCCGGGCCACCCGTTGATTTCAAGGACCTATATAAATGCCTCACTTCTCATTTGTAAGGATAAAATTTTGATATTGTTGCTAAAGAGCTACTGAGACAATAAAGTTTTCATTGTTAGTTTCATGGTGAATACTTGATGTGTTTCAGTTCTTGCTTGGTTTCATAATTCCCTCATTTAGTTTAGATTAGTTGGATAAAACTAGATGAAGTGTTGTCATTGCAATAAGAAATATGATGGTATTTTGATGAGTTCCTTTGGTTCATACTTTTGACATTTTACTAATTGTAAATTTTCATGCAAAGTTAGCTTGAACCTACTCTTTCATATGCTTAACTTCTTTCATTCACGTACATTGTTCTTAATCATGGTGTCTGTGGTGGTATGAAAATCCTCTGCATAAACCTCAAGAAGATTGCACCGGTTCTCCTATAGTTGTATTATAACTTGGCAAAGCAAAACCTAGTTATTGGGAATTTTTCCAGTGAAGTATTGACCATTACTATCATTTCCCTTAGTATTAGACTAACATTTATGATCCCTACTTCCTTTTGCTTTCCGCATATTCTAAAAATCCAAAAAGGGTGTTTCAATGCAAATCTTTCTAAGACTAAAAATGTAAGCCCCCTTGTGATATTCAGAAAATCACATTTACAACTGAGCTTATCTATGGTCAAGACCTAAAATGATAGGAACCTTGGAGTGACCTATATGATCTTCTCGCAATCTTAGCATATATGAAACTTTGATCAAGAGAGGAGAAGAAACCTCCATGTTTTTTTCTACTGTTTGGTGGGTCATAAAATGCACATCAAAAGAAACTAGCACTAGAAGGAGGGCTGAATTAAAATTCATTCTTGTAACAACATGGAAAATCAAAGAATTGTTGGTGTGCAAACCCTCCATCATCGTGTCATAAAAAAAATCTAGCACTACAAGGAGGTCTGAATTAAAATTCATTCTTGGAATAGTTTAGAAAATCAAAGCATTGGTAGTGTGCAAACCCTCCATCTTCATGCCATGAACATAAAATAGCACTAGAAGGAGGGCTGAATTAAAATTCATTCTTGGAAAAACTTGGAAAATGAAAGCATTGTTGGTGTGCAAACCCTCCATTGTCGTGCCATAAGAATAAACTAGCACTAGAGGGAGGGGGAATCAAAATTCATTGTTGGTACAATCAAATAATTGGTTATGTGCAAACTCTCCATCACCGTGCCATCAACAGAAACTGGCATTAGAAGGAAGGGGAATTGAAATTCACTGTTGGTACAATCAAATAATTGGTGGTGCAAAAACCCTCCATCGCCTCACCATCAACAGAAACTGGCACTAGAAGGAGGGAGAATTAAAATTCACTATTGGTACAATCAAATCATTGGTGGTGTGCAAACCCTCCATTGTCATGCCATCAATGAGAAATAGCGCTAGAGGGAGGGGGAATCAAAATTCACTATTGGTACAATCAAATCATTGGTGGTGTGCAAATCCTCCATCGTCATGCCATCAACAAAAACTGGCGCTAGAAGGAGGGCCTTAACATCAAATTTTTCAATTCATAATCAAAACCATCAAGTGAAGAAATTTCATCAGCTAGAACTTGTATGAGCTTTCAAACATCAAATCAGAGATATGTTAGATCTCTCAAAAGTCAAAAAATCCAATAGCCAAAAAAATTGAAAAAGTTGAAAAATCAAAAAAGAAAAAAAGAAAAAAAATTCTCAATGGAGGAGCAAATGTTTCATCTATATTTCCATCAAGACAATCTCCTAGTGGATATAGTTCAGATTTATGAGGATTTAAATGCACAGTTGCACCCTAAAAATTTGTCTTAGTTTGTCATACCAGGGAGGTGTCAAATTTGTGAGACTACCAAGAATGAGGAGATGAATTTCTTGACCTTCTTGTTGAGGATAGAGCTAGTGTTGCAAGGGAAGATTTTATTTTGGGATGTTCCGAAGCTATAATTGTGAATAATTCATGATGAAGATTACAATAGAGATAATTCTTTCTCAAGGTTCAAGTTCAAAATTTAGAATCAGTTTCAGATTTGTAATATACGACTTGAAGGTGTGTTTCTTCACCATTGGTGTTGAATTCACAATGCATCTAACTCAGAATTCACTTGTCTAATTTGTGGAGAAGCCATCAATAAAGTTAGATATCAGTTTAGATTATTATAATTACAATAAAAGAACAAAGCATTGCAATGTCATCAGATTATGTTGGAAAAACATTAGAAGAAGATGGTACAATTGAATCAAGCATTCTAACTGACAAAGATTTTTCCTACATCACACCTGAAGAAGAAGTTGTTAGAGTCAAGATCAAAGAAGCCATAAAAAATCTTTAGGAAATGACAAGTCATATTCAACGCTTGGAAGCATTATAACATAAGGATCAAATGGTTATTACAAGTGAAGAAAGAAAACCAAAAATCATTCTAGTAACTATCATGAAGGATAAATTTTGATCAACATCTAATCTTGCAACACAAGGAGTTTCCAAAAGGAGAAATCCTTGACTAGGAATTCCATTCACATATTTCTAAGATGAAGGAACTATTGGGTGCCTTCAAAAAAGATGAAATATTAGATTATGGACTGGCCACTATGATGCAAGAAAAATTGGACAACCAATTTGAATTGGTGCTAGGTCCACTACTCAAGATCCAAGGAGAGATTTTAGAAGAGATTGCACAAGAAGAAATACTAGGTGATGAGAAGATTGATATAATGAAAGAAGAATATGAAGAGCCATTTGGATTGATGCTACACCCATCACTAAAGAAACAAGAAGAAATAGTGGGTGAAATGTTCTATATTTCCAAATTTCTAGTTGAATCATGTCACAACAAGCTCGCTAGAGAGTGTGATTTTGATCAACATGTCTCAAGTGCAAGTGGGATGGTACATCACCAACTTTGTCATCCAGATGCAATATATGAAAACACACAGGAATTATTTCCCAAGAATGAAGATGACAAGGTTGGACCTCTTTCTTTACTCTTAATTTTGAATGTTGTGAATCTGATTACGGAAATTTAGGAAGAACAACTTGATTATGGATTAATCATGATCCCGAGGACTTACCCTAGTTGCTAATCTTTCATGAGGATTTGATTGAGTTTGAGATTTTTGTTGTGAAGGATTAATTTTTAGAGTTTAAGGATGAATTTGCAAGAATTTGAACTAAGACCAATACCATGTTTCTCTTCCATATCTTGAGGAATCATGTTCGGAGTTGTGTATATTTCATTTTTTTTGAGTTTTGTCCATTCAAAGTTTTTGTTTTGTTAGAGTAGGTTTCCTTTTAGGTTTGTTTTTCTTCAAAGGGTCCCCTATTTGTGAGAAAGGTGGTGCATCTCAAGAACACTCTATTACCTATACTTTGTTATGTTTAGTCAATTTCTTGGATAACTATCTGAGAAGTGCTTTAGAATCCAAGGTTTTCCTTTTTCAACTTTATCATTTGGTTACGACTTGTCCTTGACTTGGAAGTTTAATCATTTATTGTGTCTTACTGTCAGGATTCCATGACTACTATATCTTTTCAGACCTAATAAATTGATCTAAGTCATTTAATATTCTTTGGGAGAAGTCATAGCTTGTGAAAATTTTAAAATATTGCTTCAATACGACTGTAATTCCCTAACCCATAGTGATCTTTACTACTCACAAGGCAAGAAAAAGGAAAGAAATGTAATATCAAAAGAAAGAAAGAGGATAGAAAAGAAAATTAAGATTGAATGATTAGATTTTGGAATACACAGAAATATTTATAGGTGTTGGAAGGAATAAGTTTCCAGAAGTAGAGCAATATTTGTGGGTAATACAATGACAACCTCATTGAGGATATGGATGCCTAACTGGTAATGATGCAATTTCAAGGATTGTTTTTTTGTTAAGATGAATAAATAATTTCTCATGCCTAATCTTGGGGATTCTGAGTGTTCTTGTCAAGCATGAATTAATGCATTTGCGCACACCTAGGTAATCATGTGTTGCCAGTGAAAAGAACTTTCCCTTGTAAAAAAATTGCTAAGTAAAGTGTATGTTCTCGAATGCATATTGAATATTGAATTTTGAACTTCACAGTTCAAAGTTCAAGATAAATATTACAATCCCCATGTTAATCCATGTTTAAGAGGAACCTCCTACAACAATATGGTGAAAATGTACGAAATAACAGAATATAGAGCAATAGTAGAACTCAGAGTGAATCTATTGATCACAGGCCACTTCGAGGGGGTAACCTCCTATGAGTAAGCTCAATACAATAAATTCGTTGGTGCCCATCAAAGGCCTTAACATACACTTATATACTAAGTACAATCTAGAAAAGTAATACTACCTATGCATGTGGAATAATAAAATGTACTCACAAGATGACTTACAAAGCATATGCATCCAACAACACTACACTAACAAAATAAATAGAAGGAACACACAGGTTCCTAACATCCCCTCTCTCTTAGAAAAAAGCTTTGTCCTCAAATTTTAAGGTGTGGAAATTGTTTCTGAATCTGAAGAAGGGGTTCCCATGTAGCATCCTCTGGTTGCATTTTGTGCCACTGAATCAAGACCTCAGAGATGGAGTGAGAGCGAAGCTGACAAGTGCGCCAGTCAAGGATTTCCTCAGGCTCTAGGGTAATGGATCCTTCCTTATCCATTTCAGGGAGAGTAGTTTTTGCTCTGACGTTGGTACCAAGAACTTGCTTGAGACAAGAAACATGAAATACTGGATGAATGTGGGAAGGAGGAAGTTTCAATTTATAAGCAACTGAACCAATCTTATGTAGAACCTTATATGGCCCATCAAATTTTGGGGCTAGCTTATGATGCCCTTTAAGCTTCAGGGAGGATTGCTTGTATGGTTGTAGATGGAGAAAAACCATATCCCCAACTTTAAACGAGCACTCAGAATGGTGTTGATCTACTTGCTATTTCATTCGATTGCGGGCCATGTGAAGATTATCCTGTAAGGTGTGAAGAATCTAATCCCTAGTGTGGAGAACTATGTCAACTACCTGGATTGGTGAGCTATTGGGAGTGTAGGGAAGGAGCACTATAGGTTCCTTACCATAGACTGCTTCATATGGAGTCATTTTAGAGGCAGTGTGGTAATAGGTATTGTACCACCATTTAGCTAAAGGAAGCCACTTGGCCCACTGATGTTGTTGTTCTAAAGTGAAGCAACGAAGATAAGTTTCCAAGAATTTGTTGACAATTTTGGTGTGACCATCGGTTTGTGGGTGATAGCCCAAAATCATCTTCAGTTTGGTGCCAGTTTGCTGAAACAGTTCAGTCCAAAAATGACTGGTAAAAGTTGCATCACGATCAGAGATAATGGAAGAAGGGAGGCCATGAAGATACAAGATCTGGTCCATGAAGATTTGAGAAACTAAGGAGGTAGTATAAGGGTGGTTGAGGGCACAAAAATGACTATATTTATAGAGATGATCAACCACAACCAGGATCACTATCTTGCTACCTGATTTAGGAAGCCCTTCAATGAAATCCATAGAAATATCAGTCCAAATCTATGTAGGGATGGGCAAGGGTTCTAGCAAGCCAAGAAGGAGGGTCATTTCACCCTTGTGACATTGGTAGGTATCACATTTAGCCACCATATATTGAATCATCTATTTCATTCCTTTCCAAAAGAAGTTTTTCCTTGCTCGCTCATAAGTTTTGAGGAATCCCAAGTGCCCTACCGAAGGAGAAGCATGGAGTTCATAAAAAACAACCTGTTGCAGATCTAGATTTTGAAGAAGCACTAGACGACCCTTGTATCAGAGAGAAGCACCATCCCAAGAGTAATGTGGTATAGCAGAAGGATTATTGGCTAGCTTGTGAATGATTTGAGATAAAGAAGAGTCACTGACATAGCCCTACTGAATAGATGCTAACCAATTGGGAATTGGCATAGAAATAGCTAAAAGGGAAGCTTGATCATCAAATGTGTGAGAAAGAGCATCTTCCATAATATTTTCCTTACCCTTCTTGTAGGTGATCTCATAATCATACCCCATGAGTTTTCTAACCCATTTTTATTGTATAGGGGAGGATACCCATTGTTCCACGAAGTATTTAAGACTTTGGTGATCGGTCTTGATGCAAAAATGACTCCCTAGGAGGTATGGTCACCACTTCTGTACAACATGCAAAATAGCCATCATTTCTTTTTCATAAGTAGATGTGGCTAGATTCTTACCAGAAAGGGCTTTCCTAGTGAATGCAATAGGATGGTCATCTTGAAGGAGAACAACACCCAGTCCATTGCCACAAGCAGCACTCTCAATAGTGAAGGGCTTGGAAAAATCTAGCATAGAGAGAATAGGTGTACTGCACATAGCTTGTTTCAGTTTTTCAAACACATTCTCAGCAACATAAGTCCAGGTAAAAGCATCCCTTTTTAACATAGATGTCAATGGTGCTACAATCTTCCCATAATTCTTGACAAACTTGTGGTAATAGCCAGTCAGCCCCAAAAAACCCCAAAGGCTCTTGAGAGTTTTAGGATGCAGCCAAATTTTCATGGCATATATTTTTTTACGACCCACCCAAACCCCTTGGTGTGCAACAATATGCCCAAGATACTCCACTTCCTCCTGGCCAAACACACATTTAGATTGTTTTTCATAGAGTTGATGATTAGAGAGAAGTTGCATTACAAGCTCCAGATGATGGAGATGCTCAGCCTAGGTTTTTCTATATATGAGGATATCATCAAAGAAGACAAGAATGAATTCTCAGAGGTATGGCTGAAATATTTTATTCATCACTACCTAAAATGTTGAAGGACCATTAGTGAGGCCAAAGGGGATGACTAAAAATTCATAGTGACCATCATTTGTGCTGAAGGCTATTTTAAGTATATCCTCCTCATTAACTCAAATTTGATGATACCCAGAATGAAGATCCAATTTGGAGAAAAAATGCGCCCCATGAAGCTCATCAAGAAGTTCATCAACAACCAGAATGGGAAACTTATACATTATGGTGAGATGATTAAGTGCTCAAAAATCAATGCAGAGTCGCCATGACCCATATTTTTTGCAGACAAGTAGACCTGGAGAAGAAAAGGAACTGGTACTAGGGTGAATAATACCTTGCTTCAGTAAGTCACGAACGAGCATCTAGATTTCAGTCTTCTCATGAAATGGGTAGCGGTAGGGCCTGGTGTTGGGAGGAACACTACCAGGAAGGAGCTAAATATGGTGGTCCTCTAGGCGAGAAGGGGGAAATCCCACAGGTTCAACAAATACACCTGAATATTTATCCAAAATGTGTTGTAGATCTGCAAGAGTACTAGAGACCGCTGATGGCTGCATCTGAATGGAATGAAGCTGAGCGATGACACCATGTGAATTATTCTTAATAAATTTTTCCATATGATGTGAACTGATGAAGTTGAGAGACCTTGGCTGTAAGCCTTTCAAAGTATGTCATTTCCCATTGGTCAAAAACTCCATCCAAAGTTTAGCAAAATCCCATAGAATGGGGCCAAGAGTGCGTAACCATTTGGCGCCCAAAACCACATCACATCCACCTAAGGGAAAGGAAAACATGTCAGAGTGGAGGTTATAATCTCCAATTAAGAGATGCACATTATGAAATTTCCCTTTGCAAGGTAAAGTTCCCCCATTGGCAATCATGAATTCAAATCTAGAGCAGGGATGGACAAAGCAATCAACCTGTTTGGCTACTCGGGGGTCAATGAGGTTATGAGTGCTACCAGAATTAATGAGTATAGTAAGAGGGATCTTCTTGAATAAACCCTGGACCCACATGGTTTGTGGAGTAGTGACTCCTGCCAAAGCATGGACAGATATCTCTGGTTGAGCTTCTGGCGAAGGAGGTTCAGGCTGTTGAGGCTCAACCTCATCATCCACTATTTCATGAGCATCTACATATTCTTCTAGTTCAGGTGAAGAATCCACATCCAAGACATAGAGTTTTTGTTGAACACATCTATGGACCTGGGACTATTTCTCACCATAATTATAACAAAGCCCTTTTTCTCACCTGGCCCGCATCTCTATTTTAGACAAGTGCTTGATAGGAGTAGTTCTTGGAGTTGGCGTGACTTGAGAGTTGTGAGAACCTATATTTCTGAATGGAACAAAATTGGATGTAGAATGTTGTAGAGTACTAATCTTGTCCTCTGCTAACTTAGCCAACCCAAGGGCTTCCATCATTATAGTGGGTCAGAACATTTTTACTTCAGAGTGAAGTGCATCCTTCAGACAACTGAAAAAACAACTATGGAAGAATTCATCAAATAATCCCTCTATGTGATTAGCTAATTTTTCAAACTCTGTCTGGTATTTTCTTACAATGCCTGTTTGGCGTAGTTTAGTGAGTGCTCCTATGAAGTCATCAAAAGCACTAGGGCCAAAGCACTCCAAAAGGAGTGTGCATAATTTTTTCCATGTCGGGTCTACATTAGACTTGATGTACCAATAGAACCATTGAAGAGCTTCATGTTCCAAATGAAAAGATACAAGTGAGACTTTGTTGTTATCCAAAGTATTATGGAAGCTGAAATACTTCTCTGCCCTATAAATCCATCCAGTCAAATCAATACCATTGAAGCGAGGAAAATCAAGCTTCGGTCCATGAAAAATTGCGAGAAGAGAACCAAACGTCTCCAGAATGGTTTCGGTTCATGGCTAAATGCTGAAGAGTGAGACCGAGAAATTTGACATCTAGATCTTGAAGTTTGGTTTTGAGGGATGCAAGTTCCTCCTCCATATTTTTTCTCTTGTACATGTAACAACCATAAAGCAGTTTTTCTTTTTGTTTTTGGAAATTGGTAGAAAATGAGAAATAAAAACTTTTTCAGTTAGGGAAAACTTGGATTTGGGCAAAACTCATATGGGAAATGAGTGTTTGATGAGTGGTTGGACACTTTCTGATGAAAAGGGAAAAATAAAAATGAGGGTTTCTGGGTTGGGGAGGTGGAATGAGACGAGCGGTCCAAGAGGGACAAGGGAGAAGAATGAGGAATTGAACCTTGTGGCCCGGTTTGGTGGCGATTGGATGAGAAGAAAAAAATATAGGGCAAACCCTAAAATTAGATAAATGAGGGATTTAGGGCTTCGATATGTACAATTTGGGGTAGGGTCATCAAGGAAGGAAGTATGTGGAATGGTATTTCAGCGGTGTTAGGGATTTTTCTTGTATGAACCATAGTGCTTGAAAAAACTACTTGAACACTATGCCTTCTAATACTGATTCAGAGACAAGAAAAGCCTAATTGCTAAGGACTGGATAAGGTCCTTCTTCATTTTTGAGCTCCACATATACTCAGGTAGGTTTTACCTTTTATGA
>MU226909.1:2082914-2095284 GCA_018584345.1 Thuja plicata
AAAGATGACAATTTCTCAAATAAACCTGCCCTGGCAGACCATTTTGTGAAGTATGGGTTTAGAATTATAAGGTACCTTAATACCTCAGCATGCAATATAGGAAATTTATTATAAGTATTGATTACAAAATTAGCTTTGTCTTTGAGGATCTCAATCCTATGTTGTAATATACCTTTCAATGCTTTCAAAGCCATTGCACTTCCTTTTTTTTCATCCACCTTTTGTTTTACAGCCTCTTCTGACTTAGGCTTGTCTTCAATTTGTATAAGTGGTGGTTGGGCAGGCACATACACTACCTCGGGCTTTGCCTCCAACTCCTCTGATAATGTCTTTATCATGTGATCCCTATGGTATAGCTTTATATGGCACATGTCTTTGTCTTTAGATAGTGCACTTGTTTCTTCTAACATAGCGGTATACCTTTAAGACAATTGCTTTGTCTTGTCCTCATTTAACTGAGCCCAGTGTGTCATTATTTGGGAAATCTCTAGGTCCCCTATGTTTTGGACTGACCACACCATCTGATTCCCCACCATATTCTCTTGAATGTTTACTAATTGGGGCTTCTGGTCCTTAGGGCTCAAACTCCACATGGCAAAGGCTTGAGACTTTGGGTTATACCCAAGTCCTTTGATCATTTCTCCCACTTGGACTTCACTAACCATTTTAAGGTCAGGCTACTTTCTGATTTGATCTATGATGAATGCAGATGCCAAATCCCATCCTTCAACTACTAAAATTCCACTTCCTAGTACCATTTTTCTAGCATCCTCAGGAGAGATGTCATCAATTTTAGGATCATAATTTTGTAGGGCCACAAGAGCTTCATTGGTAATTTTTTCTTTTCCATCCACCAGTAATTGGAACTTTAGCTGCTCTACTTTGTGCCACCTAAGGAAGTCTTTAAATTCCTCTGTCTTCACAAAATTGTCATCATCCAGGAATTTTTGCTAATTAAGCTATCTTTCGTCTACACAGGCCCTGAGTGGTATCTCAACCTCATCTTCTAGGTCAGGCCTTTGCTTTTTTCCTTCCCTGATTGCTTTTCTTAGGTTATGATCATATAACCTGGTGCCAGGTATCAAGGCCTTAACCTTGTCCTTTTTCTTACCTTGCCCTTCCTCTGAAGGCTGACCTAATTCCATATTTTGTCTCTTTGTAGTTGGCTCCTCTAGATCATCAGGCTAAATAGCAACTGTGAGATCTATAACATGTTGTTCTACTCCCTCTAACTATGGGATCTCAGCCATTTCTTTCTCTTGGGCTTGTTTTCGTGGAGGAGACATATAAGGACGTGCATAATCACTATCATTACCACTCTCATACTCTGATTCTGAATGCTCAGGAGACTGAGCACCTTTCTTGTTCAGGACTGTATCCAATTTCTCTTCAAGTAGATAGTAATTATCTATGATAGCCTTGATCCTATCAAAATATTGGAGGTTAGGGTAAAACCCTCCAAAGGACAACCCATTCATTTTTATTTGTGTCTCCATCCTGAACAACTCCTGGACTCTCAATCTTCTCATATGGATATCATCCTCATCCAGGCTATTTCTTATTGAATCTTCTTCTATGCACTCACAGTGCACATTTGTATTAGGGATAGTAGGAGTGTATAGCTTCCTAACCCCTGCCATGAAGCCTTCTGGATCAATATACCTGTAAGGGGCTACCCCCATTCTAAACTTTTCCAACCATTGACTTACTTTATCTGTGGCATTCTTACCAATTGTAAAATTTGCAATCTTAAATTGCCTAGGGGTTATAGTCCCCTTTTTATGTGGTGCAAAATGTTCATTGTCTGTTAGTATCAGCTGCCAAATGAATTCCATAGCAGAAACTCTCATAGGCACATTTTAAGGCAATATATGAGGTGGATGAATACACCCATATACTCTGATTATGGTAAAGTTCTCCTCCAAGAAGAAGTCACCCCAGTTGTGGTTTCCAGGCCAATTGTCTAAATACTCAGAAGGCCTCAGTAATTGTATGACCTTCAAAGGGATTCTAGTCCTGCTTATCCCCAGACTTCGTATAATTGGATATACAATCCAATTTTGGAATGCACAATAATCACAATCCCTAGAAGTATAGTTCCAAACCCTAACCCAGAATTGGATAGGATTTGGTTGTGTCTGATAGAATCTCTGAGGGGATAAGTTGTGGGGATCCATGATTGCAAAATTGAAATACAAGAGAAGGTGCATCAGGACTGAATAATGCAATAATTTTGGCTCCTTCTCCTTAGGGTTCTTTAATTTCTTTTGTTTTGCAAGGAAACCCTCATGCATTTCATCAATTATATGCTGAATATAATCATAAATGGTGCTTGAATGCACCTCCTATAGGTCTAAAACCATCATTAAGATGCCAGAGCTGATTCTCTCTGCATCTCCATCAATCCCCAACACTTTACACAGGGCATAGGAATTGTACTTCAGAAAACTGCTGCCGCTTTTTAGATCTTGTGATTAGGCGACCACGCGACTACAGGAAGTCTCATTGTCGCGGGCCATTGTTCTTAACCATGGTTCCATTTCCAGATTTGGTGACAAAGTACTTTCTTTACCCTGGCTGACCCAAGTGATCTTCTGGCGATCTCACGACATGACAAAAATCAAATTCGCATGGAGTTAACGTTAACTCACCTTTCTTTCCCAGACCTGGCGATTAGCCGTTACTTTTAACCTTCACAGTTGTCTCCTTATCGCTATATGCTTACTTTTCATTTCAAGACCATGCGACAACCTTTATTCACTCAGTTGGGAGATATATTCAACTTTACCTTATTATGTCAAAAGTGCCCTTCTTTACTTATAGCAACTGTGCGACATGTCCTGATTGGTAAGTCGGGAGGACTTTTCTCGTGGGACACTTTTCTTTCCAGACATCATGACCACTGTCAGATCCCTTCATTCCTTCATCCAATGGCTGGCACATAATCGCTATATTTTCTTTACATACCCTTAAGTCATTTCCAGACTCTGTGACCGAAGGAAACACACCTTAGTCTGGATGTCGCTTAATCCTTTTCTTCCTTCCAGCGATCCCCTGACTACCCACTTTCTTTATGACAGATGTCATCTGATCTTTTTTCCATTTGATACATAATGGAAAAATGAAACATTATTCCTATTTTGGCGACATCCCGACTGAGCCATGTCACAGACTTCAAACTGTTAGTCGCGTAGTCTGGACTGTTATCTCTTAACCGCCGTTATGTTCTGAGACCACGCGACTGAAGGAAGACTTAACCATGAACTTTAGCTTGATCTGGTGATAGTGCAACATGAAATAATCATGAAGTCTGAGAATATTTCACTAACTGTTTGACTTCTCTCGCGATTACCCAACTATCAGTGGGTCCCATTCTTTACAAAGCTTTATAACATGGCCATCCTGCGACTACCCGACTGAAAGACATCGCTAAGTCTTGAAAGGCTAAAGGAATATTCTATTTTTTAACGAGACTATGCAACACAAAGGAAAAGCGAAGTCGGGAAGGCATTTGGCATATTCATTTTGGGTAACGTGATGAGGCGACATAACTTAAAACACATGTCTTAAGAGAATGAAAAAGGTAACGTTGAAACATAAGACATGACCTAGGGTTTCAAATTCATCATTAATCACTTGGATACTAGGGTTTTTCATGGTTTTTGCAATTTGGGCACAGCTTAGACATGAGAAACCTAAAATTTTATAGAGGGCAATACAAGGAACCAAGAGAACTAGCAAAAATAGGAAATACAACCAACAGTGGCTCTGATTGTAGATTGGCTAAACTCAGTTTATGATAAAGAACCATAGAATCTCTGGTTGCAAACCACCTAAAACGAAGCAAAACCCTAAAGTAGAAGGGAAATATGTACAATAATTTACAAACAAGGGACAAGGAAAGGAGAGTATAATACAAAATTACTTGTGCATTTCTTAACTTTACTCAAAGAAAGGCTTCAAGAACTGCCCATGCACAGGCAATTCGAAGAGGTTTCCTTCCATATTCTTCAACAGGTATGAATCTTTGCCAAATCTTTCTGCAATAATGAATGGCCCTAACCAAAAAGATTCAAACTTCTTATGTTTTCCTTTATCCTCTGCCCTTGCATTCCATTGGAGGACTAGATCATCAACTTGGAATTTTCTCTTAGTAGCCCTCTTGTCAAAAAGATATTTCATTTTTTGCTGAAGTTTCACATTTTCTCTTTGCCTATTTCTCCTTACTTCATCTAATTCATTCAACTACATGATTCTATTCTGCATATTGTCAGAGATGTCTAAATTTTCCTCCTAAATTTATTGACAGATGGGAAACAAATTATTAATAGGAAATCTTTCTTGTAAACCATATACCAACTCAAAAGGTGACTGACCAGTGACCTTCTTGAGTGTTATTCTATCAGCCCAAAGGGATAATCTCAGTTTTGTATGCCATGTCCTCTTATTTTGTTCCAGAGTCCTCTTTAATATTTTCAATATGCTCTTATTGCTAGACTCAGCTTGTCCATTGGCCTGTGGATGATATGGGGATGAATATGATATTGTAATCCCATACTGCTCACAGAAACTTTTCATCTCTTCTGATCTGAAACTCATAGCATTGTCCATGACTAATTTACTTGGCACACCAAATCTGGTCAGGATGTTTTCTAGCGAGAATACAGTAACCACCTTACTAGTTTCTTTCCTTGTAGGGATAGCCTCAATCCATTTAGTAAAGTAATCGGTGGCCACTAAAATCCAACTGTGTTTTGCACTGGATTTCTCTTGAAATTCTCCAATAAAATCAATGCCCCAAACAGCAAAAGGAGCCTCAGTACTCACTGGGTTGAGTAACAGAGCACCTACAAATTTCAACTTATTGGAGAACCTCTGACATGGTTCAAATTTCCTAACATGCATGTAAGTATCCTTGAACAGAGTGGGCCAATAATATCCTGCCCTCAAAACTTTATGAGCAGTGGTCTTAGTAGAAAAGTGACCTCCACACTGTCCTTCATGCATCTCACTTAGGACTTTTTCAGCTTGAAATTTGTCTAGACATAGCAATAGAACACCATTTTTATCCTTCCGGAACAAATCTCCCTAAATTAGGACATACCTTTGAGACTGCAATTTCAAACTCCTTTTTTGATTATCAGACAAATGATCAGGACACTTAGCATTTTTGAGGAAAAACACAATGTCAGCATAATATGGTTGCCTTTCTATACTGGTAACAGCTTGATCATTTGTCTCTATTTGATCTGTTTGCACAAGATCCAGATTCACCTCTGTCATAAGCTTGGCTAAGCCTTGACCTCTGACCAACTTGGTAATATTAATTTCCAAATTAAATTCCTGGATCCTTGTAATCCATTTGCATCTCTTTCTAGTAACCTCTGACAGGGTGAGAATATCTTTAACTGCTAAATGCGGAACATAGGCATGCACCTTGGCACACACCAAGTAGGGCCTAAAATATTTTACAGCCTTTACCAATGCATAGGCATGCTTTTCCATTATATCATAATTAAGCTCTACAGCTTGCAAGGATTTACTGTAAAAGGCTATGGGGTGTTCAAATCCTTGCTCATCCTTTTGAAGTAAAATTGCAGTAATTGTATGAAATGATGCAAATGAAAACAAAGAGAAAGGCTTAGTGTAATCCAAAGATTTCAACACTGGAGTTTCCTGTACTGCCTTGTTTATCCTCTCAAAAGCTTGTTGAGCCTCATCATTCCAGACAAACTTAGTATCTTTTTTCAGCAATTTCACAATAGGCTTGACAATTTCAGCAAAATTTGCTACAAATCTTCTGGCAAAATTAATCTTTCCTAAGAAAGACTGAACACCTTTTAAATTTTTTGCAGCAACAACATTCTGAATTGCCTCTACTCTTTCAGGGTCTATTCTTACCCCTTCTCTGGACACTATATGTCCAAGCAACTTTCCTTCCTTAACTACAAAATGGCATTTCCTGGGATTCAATGAAACACCATACTCCAATGCTTTATTAAAATTTTTACCCAAATGATCACAATGATCATTAGCCTTCTTAGAGTAAGTAGTTAAGTCATCTTGGTACACAACCATGAATAAATCAATAAATTCTTTGAAAGCAACATCCATGGCTCTTTGAAAAGTGGCACCTACATTTATCAAACCAAAGGGCATTCTGATATAAACATAGGTTCCCCAAGGAGTAGTAAATGCATTCTTGTATTGTTCTGACTCTTTGACCAGAACCTGGTTGTAACCTGAAAAACCATCCATCATTGACAGTAATTCACAACCAGTCACCTTGTGCAACATTGCTTCCATATTTGGCAGTGAATAATTATCTTTTAATGAAGCAATGTTAAGATTTCTGAAATCAACACACAATCTGATATCACCATTCTTCTTCCTTGCTGGCACAAGATTTGACACCCATGTTGAGTGTCTAATCAGTTGAATTATACCAGCATCTTTGAGTTTCATCAACTCCTGCTGCATTTTGGGTGCCAACAAGGGGTTAATGGGCCTTTGTTTCTGTCTAAATGGTTTGACACCTGATTTCAGAGGAATTTCATGTTGGAAGAGGTCCTCTCTATATGCTTTCAGATCCTCATATGACCAAGAAAAAACATGCTTGTATTTTCTCAGCAGTCTGATTAGGTTTATCCTTACATGAGAGTCCAAAACTTTTCCAATATAAACTATTTGAGGACTATTTTCTGATCCTAAATTCACTTCTTCCAAGTCCTCAGTGTTGGCATTGCTTATTTTTGCTGAATCATTTTGTTTACTAACAAATAATGCCTCAAGTTCAACTAATCCCCTAGGAATCTGATTAGAACTCAGTTGTACAACTTCATTTCCAAAGATGTAGTCTTTTCCATTATCTAATTCTAACAAGGAACTGCAATCTATACTCTGATTTTCATATTGATCTAAACATTGCATGAACCTTAGAATATCCTGAACATCTTGGAATACTTGCCAGTTATATATGTTATCTGGGATAACTGGTCTTGTTTTTACCTCGAGTATTGATACTCCATGTAGGGTCAAATCGTCATTTTTTAAAGCAACATTTGCTAAGAAATCAGCCATGATATTTTTTGACCTTTCCAACCATGTTATGTTAAAAGCATCAAACATCTCAAGTTGATCCCAAATAGCATGCTTGTACATTTTCAATTTGTCATTTTTCATAGTATACTTGGATCGGACCTGTGCTACCACTAACTCAGAGTCACCATATACTCTTAAACATTTTATGCCATGTTTGGTAGCAATTTCAAGTCCCAAAAATAAGGCCTCATATTCTGTAGTGTTGTTAGTACACTGAAAAGCCAGCAGAAATGAGTATTTAAAGGTTGTACCTGATGGGGATATCAATAATACTCCTGCCCCTGATCCTTCTTTAGAGCAAGCACCATCAAAGTACATTTTCCATATCCCATCCTCTTGTAAAATTAATTCTTTACTTAAAGAATCAGCTCCTTGATCTTGACAACAAATTTATTCTTTTTGCATTCTAAAATTGTCCATATCTACGTCGATGCAACAGTTAATATGAGTATCCTCATATTTCTCTATCATGTGGGGAGTTCTGCTCTCTCTTAAAACATTGACACTTTCTCCTACAATATTGAAAGTAGCAAATGATAAATCATTTTGTATACTCCCCCCCATTGAAGCACTCCACTTTCTTGATAACAACATGCCATAATGAGGTGGTATATCAACCACAAGAACATTCATTGTCATCACAACATCAGGGCACAATGCCAGTCTATAAGGCATGGCTTCAATAGTACCAATGACAGGGACTTCTCTGGAATCCATAGCTCTACACATGCCATGAGGTGTATCAACTTGTAAGCCCATTGCCTTCATGATTTCAACTGGCATGACTGTATTGGAGGCTCCTGAATTGATCATGCAATTCTTGAGCATCTTATCATTTATTATTAATGACAGAAAAAATGGGTCAACCACCTTTGGGGAAGAATTAGCATTTAGAAATATTTGGGGAATTTCAGATGTTAACATCTCATCCTCATTTCCCTTGACAAGTGGCTTCTCAGATACATCCACTGGGTTTTGGACCTTTATTGTAGGTACACTATCTAACAAGGCCATTACTGTTTCCTTATGTTCTTTGATTCTCATCATTTCCAGAAATGGTACCTTGGCTGTCATCTGAGACAGACATTGACCCATATCAACTGAAGTATAAGAAATATATGCATATTTTGATCTATCAATAGCAATTCCAGTATCTTCATTATTTTTGTTTTGAAAAGACTCTTTTGACCTTTTATTTTCTAGTTTTCGAACAGGGACAACCTTTTCTTGACCCTTTTCAATTTCATCTTGTGCAACCTCTGACTGCACAATTTTTGTGATAACCTTGACCTTATGTTTACTTACATTTTCTCTAGGTTCTTCTTTTTTTTGAACATATTGAGGGCCTGGTTTATTATCCTTTATGAATACTCTTGAGGGCTAACTACCAGTTCCACCTAGCACCCTGTTTCTTAAATGGTAGTTGATTCTAGCTTTACTCACTAACTCAGCAGTGATCCTAGCCTTTTCTTCATCTGAATCTTCTCTTAGGAGTGGAACATCTTGACCATTTTGAGCATAACATCTGATATTATCATCAACCTCATCAACCTCACTGTCAGATAAAATTTGTTGATGATGATCCTCAACCCTCCTTTGTGAAACATAAGAGTCATGATTTTCCTCTTCACTTGAATCAGTATCATGGCATGAATAAGTGTTAGTCATACTATGGTCATACTGTTCCCCTTCATCATTTTCCTATTCCTTAGTTGCTTTTAGATCCAAGGAAATGACACAAAAATCAGGGTTATGAGGAGCATCACAAGCCTCACACCAAGTTTCTTCATTGCAGAAATGGACAGAATTTCTATGAAGAGGGTCTGGAGTTTTTCTATCTGTCCTTTCTTTCTTGGGTGTACCAACAGGCTTTCCATCCTTGAACTGAGTCCCATATGGATGATTTTTCATTCTATTCTGAGGATTATAATTATTATTATAAAGAGGTTTATTGCTCTGAGGAGCTCTATATTCCTTATATTCAGGTTCTTTCAGATTGCTCTTACTAAACCTGGGATCATCTCTCCTATTCAACTTACCTGACACTCTTCTGTTTATCTCAATATTTACTGCTATCTTGTAAGCATCAGTAAGTGTCCTAGGGTTTTTATCTCTTAGAGCATAACCCATTTTAGAGTCATAAGCATTTAGATAAGTTTCTAGACAAACTTCTTCATCTAGCTTTATCTTTTGAAACAATTTATGCATAGCTCTCTGGAATCTTGTGATGAATTCTATAACCTCTTCATTATAATTCTTATTAATATTATTGAACTCATTCAATAAGAAACATTTTTTAGTCTTATCTCCATACTGATCCTTAAACAACTCAATCAATTCATCCATAGAAACAACAGAGCCATTAGCTAGACTTCTAAACCATTCTCTTGCATCTTCAACAAGAGACTGAACAAAGAGTTTCATTAATACATCTTCATGGGTGATATTTAGGTCATCAACAAAGTCAATGTACTTCCTTAAGTGTGCTTCATAGGAAATCACATTATTGCCAGCAAACTTTGGGAGCTTCTCACCTATATCACCCACATATTTAGGAAAAGCATTAGGGTATCCGGGGATACCCACAAAATCAAACTGTTTATACCTTTCACTATGTAGAGGTTTCCTTTGGAAATTATCATCTTCTTTAGCAGTAGTAGCTTTTCCTCTAGTAGATGTATTATTGTCTGGTACAAAAAAAGAATATTTTGAAGACTGTAAGAAATCAATCTTTTTCTTCATTTCTATGGTAGCAGCCTCCATTTGGGCCTTTTCTAACATTTTTTCCATAGTTTGTTTTTCTATTCTTAGCTTTTATAATTCAATATCTAATTTGGACATTTTCTCAACTATAGGCTTCTGAAATTGTTGTTTTTGATCTTTATGTTCACCCATCTTCTTTTTACCCTTATCTATTTGCAAAGTAGCAGCTTTATGAGTAAAGGGTATTTCTTTATCTTTCTTAGGCTTCTCAGTTTCTTTCTCAGTTTGGTTTTTTGGAAGTCTTTTCCTACTATTATCAGGAGCCTTATAATCATGATTTTTCTTTCTTATTTCCCTTTCCCTTTTCATTTGTTGTACTAAAGCAAGCTGCTTCAAAATAAATTTCTCTTCATTGTTCAGCATGTCAGAAGGGTCATCTTTTGAATATGAACTAGGTGTTGTAATCTCTTCTCTTTCAGTAGAAGTAACTGTGGGAGTATCCAATACCCTTTCAACAGCCTCCTCATAATCTAAAGTATTTCCATCATGAGAGTGCTGAATAGTATTTTTATCATTTCTGATATTTGTTTCTTCACCTTTTAAAGGGGTTTCATCCATATCAGTTTGATTCTTCTTTTTCCTCCAAGAAGCTCCAACTCTTGAAGATGATGGAATTCCCTCATTCAATACCCTTTCTTGGTTAGTTCTTATTTTTGACCTAGTATTCATTCTATAAGACATTTTTTAATATTGCAGTAATCTCAAAGATTTCCTTTCAGAGTCGCTACCCAATAAATTTGGATGAATGAATAACTATGAAGGGTTAAAATAACAACAACAACTGGGACTTTGTAAAACTTTAGGTCTTAACACACCAGAGATTTCTGCATTCTTCTTCAAGACTTTAAAAACTCTATCGATCCCCAACAGAGTCGCCAATTTGTTAGGGATTTTTCTTGTATGAACCACAGTGCTTGAAAAAACTACTTGAACACTATGCCTTCTAATACTGATTCAGAGACAAGAAAAGCCTAATTGCTAAGGACTGGATAAGGTCCTTCTTCATTTTTGAGCTCCAAATATACTCAGGAAGGTTTTACCTTTTATGATAACTGATTACACAGTATGTGTTGATGTGGACACTGATTTGTTATATATCTTTATTGAACCAACTTATGAATCACCTTGCAAATGATCAACCATAACCATAGGCAACATATAACCATACAAACCATAGTTATAAGCATAACAAGAACAATGATACAAGGATTCTTTTCAACCTTCTTCCTTTTCTTATAGGAGGGATAAACTAGTTGATTCACTCTTCAAGGAATCAATAATATGGACACTGTCCTACTGACATAGGTCCTTAACAAGTTTAGTTTATCTGTTCTTAGTAACAAAGTATTTTTGATTGAATTGGTTTTGATAAATTGGAATATCTTAGACACAGATAGATTATCAGATTGTTTTCTAGACCAGTGCCTATCTTTTGGGCTACAGAGTAAATAATAAGCAAAGATATCACAGAAATAAAATACACTGAACTGCCTTACAGCTCATACAATTAAGATAGGTTGCCTTACAAACTATCCTATCACCTCAAGAATATTGTATCAAATCCTTAACAAAGAAGTATGCTCCTTGAAATTACTTACAAACTTTAATCCTTTCCTTGAAAGAAACTTGTAAACAATTAAATGGTTACCTTATAACCAGAGTGTTACAGAATACCTGATAAACTTAACACTGAAAAGCATACAGACAAGGTAAAGAGACAACAATAGAAGAGAGTAAAATTGCACCGTATATTATTTATGTGGTCCAGCTGATTGTACATGAAAGATTACACAGCTTGAAAAGATAGATAGAAATCCAGAAAGTCTGAATTCTGTGATATATTATCTCTTTCTTCACAAAATGTTCCAAAATCAAAGACCTATAACTATTACAATTCTTCTTCTATATATAGAGTTACTGACCATCTTGGAATCCCTAAGGATGTAACAAGCTTTGGATGGTCTCAAAACCCTAACCCTAAAGTTATACAAGAGATAAAAGAGAGAGAGAATAAGTAGTGAAGCGACAGAGTCAAAAAGGTAAAATCAGATATCTATTATTCTTCTCCCGATCTAGCGACTGCAATCTGATTTGTAGAAGGTAGCTGGTGTAGTTATGCTAAATTCGGATAGTTTTTCTCACCTGCTCACCTACATCTCCTTTTGAAATAACTGTCCATCATGTCTATGAATAGTGCAGCGCCAAGTGCTTACCTCATTCGTCGTCCAAAATTTGTTCCTCTACCACAGGCTTCTTTTTCTTCAGTGTTGTCATGACTTCCCATGCCTTTACTTCATCATCTGTTGGCCAATTGAAGTCCTAAGTACTTTGTATCTGCACCTTTTGCCTATCCCATCTCACATCAGTGATGTTCTTGACATCAAGTAGGAATTTGTTGATATCTGTCTCAGCTTTGAATGCCTCATCCAATATTAAATTAAATCCATCTATATCAACCTTAGTTCCCAAAAGAAAAGCCTCTTCACTAGGCATCTTGGTGTCAAAC
>MU226909.1:2095558-2141610 GCA_018584345.1 Thuja plicata
GAATTATAAGGTACCTTAATACCTCAGCATGCAATATAGGAAATTTATTATAAGTATTGATTACAACATCAGCTTTTTCTTTGAGGATCTCAATCCTATGTTTTAATATACCTTTCAATGCTTTCAAAGCCATTGCACTTCCTTTTTCTTCATCCACCTTTTGTTCTACAGCCTCTTCTGACTTAGGCTTGTCTTCAATTTGTATAAGTGGTGGTTGGGCAGGCACATACACTATCTCAGGCTTTGCCTCCAACTCCTCTGATAATGTCTTTATCATCTGATCCCTCTGGTATAGCTTTATATGGCACATGTCTCTATCTTTAGACAGTGCACTTGTTTCTTCTAATAGAGCGGTATACCTTTCAGACAATTGCTTTGTCTTGTCCTCATTTAACTGAGCCCAGTGTGTCATTATTTGGGAAATCTCTAGGTCCCCTATGTTTTGGACTGACCACACCATCTGATTCCCCACCATATTCTCTTGAATGTTTACTAATTGGGGCTTCTAGTCCTTAGGGCTCAAACTCCACATGGCAAAGGCTTGAGACTTTGGGTTATACCCAAATCCTTTGATCATTTCTCCCACTTGGACTTCACTAACCATTTTAAGGTCAGGCTGCTTTCTGATTTGATCTATGATGAATGCAGATGCCAAATCCCAGCCTTCAGCTAATAAAATTCCACTTCCTAGTACCATTTTTCTAGCATCCTCGGGAGAGATGTCATCAATTTTAGGATCATAATTTTATAGGGCCACAAGAGCTTCATTGGTAATTGTTTCTTTTCCATCCACCAGTAATTGGGAATTTAGCTGCTCTACTTTGTGCCACCTAAGGAAGTCTTTAAATTCCTCTGTCTTCACAAAATTGTCATCATGTAGGAATTTTCGCTGATTAAGCAATCTTTCGTCTACACAGGCCTTAAGTGGTATCTCAACCTCATCTTCTAGGTCAGTCCTTTTCTTTTTTCCTTCCCTGATTGATTTTCTCAGGTTATGATCATATAACTTGGTGCTAGGTATCAAGGCCTTAACCTTGTCCTTTTTCTTACCTTTCCCTTCCACTGAAGGCTGACCTAATTCCATCTTTTGTCTCTTTGTAGCTGGCTCCTCTAGATCATCAGAATGAATAGCAACTGTGCGATCTATAACATGTTGTTCTTCTCCCTCTAACTTTGGGATCTCAGCCATTTCTTTCTCTTGGGCTTGTTGTGGTGGAGGAGACATATAAGGATGTGCATAATCACTATCATTACCACTCTCATACTCTGATTCTGAATGCTTAGGAGACTGAGCACCTTTCTTGTTCAGGACTGTATCCAATTTCTCTTCAAGGAGATAGTAATTATCTATCATAGCCTTGATCCTATCAAAATATTGGAGGTCAGGGTAAAACCCTCCAAAGGACAACCCATTCCTTTTTATTTGTGTCTCTAGCCTGAACAACTCTTGGACTCTCAATCTTCTCATATGGATATCATCCTCATCCAGGATGTTTCTTATTGAATCTTCTTCTATGCACTCACAGTGCACATTTGTATTAGGGATAGTAGGAGTGTATAGCTTCCTAACCCCTGCCATGAAGCCTTCTGGATCAATATACCTGTAATGGGCTACCCCCATTCTAAACTTTTCCAACCATTGACTTACTTCATCTGTGGCATTCTTACCAATTGTAAAATTTGCAATCTTAAATTGCCTAGGGGTTATAGTCCCCTTTTTATGTGGTGCAAAATGTTCATTGTCCGTTAGTATCAGCTGCCAAATGAATTCCATAGTAGAAACTCTCATAGGCACATTATAAGGCAATATATGAGGTGGATGAATACACCCATATACTCTGATTATGGTAAAGTTATTTTCCAAGAAGAAGTCACCCAAGTTGTGGTTTCCAGGCCAATTGTCTAAATACTCACAAGGCCTCAGTAATTGTATGACCTTCAAAGGGATTCTAGTCCTTCTTATCCCCAGACTTCGTATAATTGGATATACAATCCAATTTTGGAATGCACAATAATCACAATCCTTGGAAGTATAGTTTCAAACCCTAACCCAGAATTGGATAGGATTTGGTTGTGTCTAATAGAATCTCTGAGGGGATAAGTTTTGGGGATCCATGATTGCAAAATTGAAATACAAGAGAAGGTACATCAGGACTGAATAATGCAAGAATTTTGGCTCCTTCTCCTTAGGGTTCTTTAATTTCTTCTGTGTTGCAAGGAAACCCTCGTGCATTTCATCGATTATATGCTGAATATAATCATAACTAGTGCTTGAATGCACCTCTTGTAGGTCTAAAACCATCATTAAGATTCCAGAGCTGATTCTCTCTGCATCTCCATCAATCCCCAACACTTTACACAAGGCATAGGCATTGCACTTGATGTAGAAGAATAAGTCTTTGAAATAATATGGATAGGGTTCAGCCTTAGGACCTAAATGGTTTCTCAATTCTTTTGGCATGTGCTTTTGCAACAAGCTCTTCACAACACCAGGCTTGGCACTATACCTCTTTTGTTGCCTCTTTATGTCAATTTTGGTAGACATAGTACTAAATAGGCCAAAGGCTTGCATAAAAGAGTTTCTGTTTAATATCAATAAAGCAGTGCCATAATCCCTTTTAATGGTCTTTGTGAGGGCATCATAGTGATTTTCTAGGTCAAGAAGTAGGTCAACATCTAAGAACACATCAGGAACTAATAACCTAGCCAGACCACATGTCCATGGATTTGAAATAGGGATGGGCTTATCAGAATTCTTATAAAAGTATGTGAAAAGAGAGTACCCTGTTGTGCCTGGGGTTGCAGCATCTCGGATGTCTTTGTAATCATCCAAAAGGACACTAGAATCGGCCTTCTTACTCTGTGTTGAACCTGGCAGAAGCTGGAGAAACTCATCAGAGTAGCTCGGTTTTCCTTTTTGCTCTTCTCCACTGCCTCCACTTGTCAAAGCGATGCTCACAGCTTTATTCATCTCTACAACACTTTGAATTTCTTTACTTTAAGCGATATTGAAACAAATCTAATCTTCAATATCAGCTATTTGTTCTAAGCACAATCCTCTATAATTTTAGAAATTTCTGATCACTTTGGAAACACTGCAACTGCTGAAAATATCACTCTTCTTTGAAAACAATCAACTTGGCTCTGAAAAATTGAATGCACAATGAAAGGGAATAAGTGCACTATCATCTCCATATAGCCATCATCCAGAGTACATAGCTCATAATTTGGAAACATCAGTTCTGCCATTAATTTGCCATGCTGTGAACTTTGAAAAACCTAGCCGTAGTTACTGAAGTTGACAGGAAATCAAATTTTCAAATATGAATCCTCGGTGTGATCATAAAATGTTTAAGAGAGATGACATGTCATCTTCTGATTCACTATCTATCTTACATCTCAGCTACCCTTAACGCACAGTAATCAAAATTCGTGCCTCTGATTGGTTACTGAGAGATTTACATTGTCACATCAAAAAACTGCCGCCACTTTTTAGATCTTGTGATTAGGCGACCACGCGACTGTAGGAAGTCTCATTTTCATGGGCCATTGTTCTTAACCATGGTTCCATTTCCAAATTTGGTGACAAAGTACTTTCTTTACCCTGGCTGACCCAAGTGATCTTCTAGCAATCTCGCAACATGACAAAAATCAAAGTCGCATGGAGTTAATGTTAACTCACCTTTCTTTCCCAGACCTGGCGACTAGCCATTACTTTTAACCTTTAGAGTTGTCTCCTTATTGCTAGATGCTTACTTTTCATTTCAAGACCACGCAACAACCTTTATTCGCTCAGTCGAGAGATATATTCAACTTTACCTTATTATGTCAAAAGTGCCCTTCTTTACTTATAGTGACTGCACGACATGCCCTGATTGGTAAGTCGGGAGGACTTTTCTCCTGGGATACTTTTGTTTCCAGACATCGTGACCACCGTTAGATCCCTTCATTCCTTCATCCAATGGCTGGCACATAATTGCTATATTTTCTTTACATACCCTTAAGTCATTTCCAGACTCTGCGACCGAAGGCAACACACATTAGTCTGGATGTCGCTTAATCCTTTTCTTCCTTCCAGCGATCCCCCGAATACCCACTTTCTTTATGACAGATGTCATCTGATCATTTGTCCATTTGATACATAACAGAAAACTGAAACATTATTCCTATTTTCATGACATCCCGACTGAGCCATGCCGCAGACTTCAAACTGTTAGTCGCGTAGTCTAGACTATTTTCTCTTAACCACCGTTCTATTTCGATACCATGCGACTGAAGGAAGACTTAACCGTGAACTTTAGCTTGATCTGGTGATAGTGTGACATGAAATAATCGTGAAGTCTGAGAATATTTCACTAACTGTTTGACTTCTCCCGTGATTACCCGACTATCAGTGGGTCCCATTCTTTACAAAGCTTTATAACATGGCCATCCCGCGACTACCCGACTGAAAGACATCGCTAAGTCTTGAAAGGCTGAAGGAATATTCTATTTTTTAACGAGACTACGTGACACAAAGGAAAAGCGAATTCGGGAAGGCATTTGGCATATTCATTCTGGGTAACACGACAAGGTGACATAAATTAAAACACATATCTTAAGAGAATGAAAAAGGTAACATTGAAACATAAGAGATGACCTAGGGTATGAAATTCATCGTTTATCACTTGGATACTAGGTTTTTTCATGGTTTTTGCAATTTGGGCATAGCTTAGACATGAAAAACCTGAAATTTTACAGAGGGAAAGACAAGGAACCACGAGAACTAGCAAAAATAGGAAATACAACCAACAAGGGGTTCTGAGGAACTATGAGAGGAAACATGAAGAAAGCAAGGAAGCTATGGCTAAAAAATAGAATTTTTTTTTTTGACAAAATTGACTCAGGGAAAATCACTCAAATACAGAATAAATGAAAACAAGCATTGCAATAAAAAGATATACTAGAATTGAAAGGAACCTGTAGGCCACGACAGAAAAAAAAAATTGACGTAATTTCCACCCAGCGAGCCCAAGAAAGTGCTCTGATACTAGATGAGAGGAACCTCCTACAACAATATGGTGAAAATGCATGAAATAACAGAATATAGAGCAATAGTAAAACTCAGAGTGAATCTATTGATTGTAGGCCACTTCGAGGGGGTAACCTCCTTTGCAGGCCACTTCGAAGGGGTAACCTCCTTTGAGAAATCTCAATACAATAAATTCGTCAGTGGCCATCAAAGGCCTCAACATACAATTATATACTAAGTACAATCTAGAAAAGTAATACTACCTATGCATGTGGGATAATAAAATATACTCACGGGATGACTTACAAAGCATATGCGTCCAACAACACTACACTTAAAAAAAAAGTAGAAGGAACACAGGTTCCTAACACTTTTTACCTTTTCTTTCAATTGGAAACAAGCCATGTAATGCATTTTCACATTTTCAGGATTTTGAATCGTGAACTTTGAACTTTCCTCTCAGTAGTTCAAAGTTCAAGATTAAAAATGTGCTTTTTTCCCCACAGTCGTTGCCCCGTGTTTTTATTTTCTTTGGCATTCCCAACATTTCTTATTTTGAATCTTGAACATCTCATTTTCTTGTTCATAGTTTAATATTCCACGTGCGTCATGCATAAGTCTCATTTTAGCTATGATCCTATCAATTGATTTAGGCATTATGATTTTTGAACTTTGAACCTAGGTTCACACTGTTCAAGGTTCAAAATTCAATGTGCAATGAATAACCAAATATATGTAGCTCATGCCAAATCTTTCCTTTTTACTAAAAACAAGTTGAAAATATGTTGGTTTTAAAGCCAGCTCATCAAAAGTACCTGTCATGCAAAAGTGGAGTAAATGTGATTGGACATATTGAGAAAATGATGGCAGGAATAATCAAGTCATGCTAGGCATCTTGATTACCAAATTGGAAACTCAAATGTATATATTAATTCATCTCATTTCTTACCAGTTTTTCTCATTAAGCAACTGCGATAGCATAATCAAAAGAGATTTGTAGTGAAGGTAATCATACAAAAGAAAGAATAGAGAATCGGTGAGTCCTAAGAAATATTCTCTATTTCCATTTCTAATTTCAGATTTAACTGTTGTAAAGAAACAAATTAGGATTTTCCATTGTTTCTCTTAAAGTTACTTTCTTAGTATTGATATCTCCAGTCCTAGAATGTCGGCCTAAAAGGTCAAGTTTGTAAAAGAGAACAAACTCTCTCTTGTGAGTAGTTATCTTCTCAAAATGATAGATATGATCTTTGTAGATGAATATTTAGAAGGGATTGTTAATAATTTTAAAAATGCAAAGAAAGGAACCTTCATCAAAAAATTTGGAGAGAGTGGTTTATTGGAAGAAACATGTTTTCTAGAAGTGACTCCATGCCCAGAATTTGTAATGGAGTGCAGAAATAGATATGGAAGGAGTAATAGATGAATTCATTATTTCTCTGGAGAAATTCTGATATCCAACAATAGACAGATAGTCATGATAGCTTTGCAAATCTCTCCAATAGAAACATATGGTGATTGGAGTATTGACAAATCTCAATGGGAATATGATCAAAATAGAAAGGACTACAACAATGATATTGCTAGAGAATGGTTGATAAAGTCTAAAAGAGGTGGTTTCAGATTACCTAAGCCATTAAAGAAGAATCACTTAATCAGAGAGCTTCAAGATGTAGTTATCATCCTGAGTAGGGTGAATGGAAAACCCAACGACATTCTCTGGGAGGATTTGATGTATATTTTCCTCCAAGCTATTCTTGCAGAAGATAGTATGTTGATTTGGAGGAGGTGATAATGGAAAGGCTTCATGAAGAATTATCTCAATTTGCAGAAGCAACATGTTTTTTTTTGTCTTTATACCCATTTTATGTGCTTGCTACTTTTAGAAATTGGGAAGGCTTTCTACATAAACAATGGAAGGATAATATGACAATTTATGAATAGTACCCACTACTTCAGAAGAAAAGGAATTCAAAATATTTTTGAAGAGTTCAAAACACATTCTTGTCCAAGCTTGTTTTCGAGCTATAAGGAAAAATCAACTATAGGATGTCTGAATAAGCGATGGAGTTAGTTAATATTTATGGTACCTTTTTCATCCATTTCCCTACATTCAGTTACTTAAGAGTAGGAGGATTCAATGGAGAACCTTTAAAAATTCCAAGATATTTTTTCGATAAATATGTCTTATTAGAGGTTTGTAGACAACTAATCCAGGTTGAGGTAAAATTCAGACTTAAGAGAGGAGTAGGCTTACTTTTTCCCATTGATTTAGGGAATTGTCACTTGAGATGTATGCACATAGGTTCCACCTTAGATGTAGAACTAAAAATCATAAATCTCCCTTACTACTAAAAAAGAAGTTATTTTAACAGCAAACATTTTGTAGCAAGTCATTTCAATGTTGATGCCAAATTTCTACATCAAGTAGAGCTAGAATATTTTTTGGAAGACTATGTAGATGAAATTGAAATTGAAAAGAGTTTGCACTCTAGATTCACCTTGCAACAGATTGCCTCATTATGATTTCCTTTCAAAGTTAAAGGTTTAGATATTGAAGATGAAGAAAGCGTCTTAGAATATGGATATATGGAGCTGAATGATGATGCATTAGCCAGGAAGATAGACTAGGAAGAAAGGGAAGAAGAATATGTGAACGCCCCATCCAAAGATGTGTTTAAAAGAATACATAAGTGGTTGAAAGAAATTAATCAAAAGAAGAAGTAGGAAAGTCTTGATTCATTAACCAGAAAGAGTCTAAGGATTTTAAAGCTTGCGGCCTCTCCTATCCATACTAATAAGACTGATAAATTGCTTTCTACAGGTGAAACAAGCTCTTGAGTAGAAGTTCATTCAGAAGAAAAGAAACTAAACATTGGACAGTTTGCAATAATAAAAAGAACCAAAAGCAAAAGAAAAGAGAAGGTAGATAATATCCCCTTCATTTTAATAGATCCAGACGAAGAATCTAATCTACAAACTCAAAGAAAGTCCAAAATGAGTAAGTTACTAGTCAGTCCTCTAGGAAATGAATCAGAAAAAGAAGGTCAGTAGGATCTGACAATTTTAAAGATCCCATGATTACAAGCTTCTGCAGAGACCTCTACACTGCACACGCTAAACTTCCTAGAATTATCAGTCAGCAAGAAGAGAAACATTGTGTCAATCTCCACTCTAGTTGGAGATCTAGTTAGCAAGTACCTAGAAAATACCCCAAGGGTGAAGAAGCCAAAAATAGAGATTATTTTGGATGTGGACTCTAAAACAAACCACTAGATCGTGAAAATTTTCAAGCCAAGTTCTTATAAAAATTTTGATGAAGTGACAAAGAAGGATTTCAATGTAGAAAAGGTGGATTTAGGTATGGCCACTAGAGCTGGCGATTTGAATATCTTGAACTCGGCCAATAAGAAGATCAATCATCGTGCATTGAAAGACCTTGAAGAAAAAATGAAAATGAAGAAGGCCCTCTATGAATTTGTTAGATACATATAACAACTTCAAGACCTAGTCCCTCAGCCTCTGTCCATGATACCCATCGACTTAGATCTTAAGTTTCCAGAAAACTAGAATTTCCTCGATCAAGTCCATAAGGATAGGTCCATATCAAAAGCCTTCTTCACATGGAATGATAAGGTAACTAAAGAAATCAACAAATTCACCAATGATTTCAATAAATTGATGGAAAAATCTGATCAATTTCTCAAAGAAGTAGAGGAATATGTTGAATCATGGAAAAGGGAAAAAGATGAACTGGAGATTGAAACATGAAATATCAAGGAAGGATATGCTTATAGTATAAACAAGTTTCTTTTAGAGAAAGGAGTACCAAGGATAGAAGAGAACTTGATGTTTGTCACCAAGGTGAGCATAGAATGGGGAAGTGTATTGTACAAACAAGCCATTGAAGAGTCTATCCAAATCCTTGAAGCTCATATAAACTCAAATGAAATTATGCATTCTCAGAATGAATGCATGGGGAAGATAATTGGAAGTGAAAATGAAACTGGTAGTGACATGACTAGAGTACTTGCCTCTTATGAAAAGAAGATAGAAAATCTAAGAGCTCCTAAAGAAGTTGAGATGAAGGATTTTTCTATCTTGGTTCATGTGGAATCAACAACTATCTATGGTTGTGAATAGATCATGATTTTTTAATATAAATCTCAGCAAATTCAAAGCTTCAAGAATATTTGGGGGAAAAGATTTGAAATAGTTATCACACCAAATCAACAACTAAGGGAGAAGTTCTCAGGTGCATTTGAGGAATCAAGTGCAAAAAAAGGTGTCACCAATACTGATCGGAAGAATGTAGCTAAAATTTGCCAATCAGTCAATTAGTTTTCTAGATAGTTGTTTTATTTTTGCAAGTTCTCCAAAAGTTTTCTCTATCTCTTTGGATAATTAATTTTAAAAATTGAATTATCCCTACATGGCTATATATTCAAATTTTGATGACCAAATGAGGGTCATTTCTCTAGTGAAAAACTTTGCAAAACTATCTATTTGTTAGAGTTATTTTGCTCCATCATACTGTGAGACTATGGATATATAACTAAATATAATTAGTTGGTTTAATGAGCAGATTTTGGTATTTTCACTGATCAGTTGATATTATGAAATGTATGATTTTAGTTTCAATTGGAATTGAATGATTATGTTACTTTGATCTGCAAATATATCTTAGTGCTTTGTCAGTAATATTTTTCAAGATTTGGTATCGTTTGAATCGGCCATTCTTAAATAGTTTTCTTTCATAATTCAAGTTAGTTGGCTTGGAATATCTAGAATGTTTGTTAAGAATCTAAAAGAATTTATCCCTTTGATCTATGATGAATGTTAATTAAAGCCTTTCATAATTTCTAGTTAAAAGTGTATCTTGAATTAATATTATTTTCTAATAAGAAGTTATTAAGCATAAACCTTTGTATAAGGTTACTACTCCTTTGAAGTAGAGAATGTAGTTGTAAAAAAATCATTCAACTATTAGTGTATTTTTCTTCTTTTTCTAGGTATAAGGAGTTTTTTATTTGTTCAAGATTAAGAGGAAAAATCTATTCACTAACATATTTTTGGCGAATCCACTGGGTAGTACATTGTCAAGAAGATCAATATGCAATTTTGTTTTTCTATAACGTTAAATCATGGTATTGCCTATTGATGCAATACCCAGTCAAGAAAAAATCCCTCTAGTCCTTCAACCTGACTTACATTTTTTAGATACTTAGGAGGATATTATTGCTGATTTAAATACTCTAGCATGGCAGTCAAGAATAAGTGACCAACAATATCAACAAGCTTGACTTGTTATAGAGGAAGAAGAAGAGATTGGGTAGTGGCTAAGGGGAATTACCATAGCTCAAGAAGCTGTCATGGTGGATAGGGAATCTCAAGGCCCTTAAAACCCTAAAACCCTATATTCACGTCCTTACACCAGATCCCAAAGAAGAGAGGGTATTTTTGATAGATTTATCAAGAGTTTCATAATTTCCATTTTCCAATTACCTATACTCCTAAGAAGAAAGAAAAGAGTAGACCATCCTCTCAACCTAGATTTTAACCTAAGGCATCTTCACGTCACCATAATTGGCAAGCCTTAACATTATCTAGAATCCAAGCTCCACCTATTGTAACTATTTTTCCAATGTCAATCATGACACAACCTTGGGGAGAAGAAGTTGGCTCTTTGAATGTGGGAGGAAATAATCCTTTACCAAAATAAGCTAGATATATCCTACCTAAATTCTATGGTAATGAAAAAATCTCTGTGGATGATCATCTGAATGCCTTCAATATTTCTTGTGGAGTTTTAGTTGTTGAACACGAAGATGTGGCAATAAGTTTATTTGTGCAAACTATGGCCAAGTCATCCACTAATTGGTTCTACCATTTGCCAAATGGTCATATTACTAACTAGAATTCTATGAAAATGGATTTCATATCATATTTCAAATATGTTGAAGATGAACATTCCCTCCTACTTCAATTATCCCAACTAAAGAAGGAAATGCATGAACCAATGAGGGAATTTGAGGCAAAATTCAATAAGATTCTCTACCAAATTCCCAATGCCAAGATACCTAATTGTGAGAACCAAAAGGGTTTCTTTGTTAATGCTATGCCACCAGATATAAGTTATTAGTTGAGATAAGATAGATTTGCTGACTTAACTGTATCCCAGAGCCTAGCAGTAGAACTTGAAGATGATCTAATAATAGTAGGGAAGTGGAAGCGAGAAGTGCAAACATTAGCTAATCAAGCATCTAACTTTGAATGTACTGACCCAGTAGTATAGACACTGGTTAATTATATAATTTCTCTGAAAAGGCAGTTACCAAAATCTACACCTACTCCATATCAAGACATTCCTTGTAGATACCTAAACCAAGGGATAGGAAATTATAGGAAACCATTAAATGTGTTGCCAATCCAAAAGAGGCTTCAAAATGAACCTCCTCCTACAATAAGTAACATATGTACTTTTCATTTAAAACATGAACATGATGGAGACAAATGTCCTAAAATCGTGCGGTATAAACATATGGAAGCCAACAAAGAGACCATTCAAGAGATCCCTGTTAATGAAGAAAACTCCAAAGGACCTGGCGACTCTGTAAGTTACTTCTTGGAGTATGAATCTAATTTAGATCGTGGTAGTGATATTTTAATCACTCTAGACAAACCTTCATGTTATTTTCATACCAGAGGTTAGAAAGGTGGCAAAGTTACTGACCAATTTTCACATCCATTTCAAAACAAGAAAGATAAAGAGAAAATAAAACAAATTTGCAGTGGCTCAAAGGTAGAAGAAAATGCATTACCATAGGTAAAGATTCTAAAATATCAGGGCCTGAATCTACTTTTGATTTTGTTGATTTTTGTAAATCTTCTAAAATATGGATTTCTCCTACTGAATATTTGAAGTTAAATCCCAATGAGCTTGATAAATTAGTATATTTTGTAAAAGGTTCTTCTCCTGGAGTTAAAACTAGTCAAACAAATATTGTATCTACTCAGACGACCCTTGTAAATCTTGAATCAGATCATCCTTAGATTATTCAACCTGTCCTTAATCAAGAGTCCTTAGAACCTGCTCATGTTATGGGAAAACCATAACCTTTTTATGTATCTCTTTTTATTCATGGCCATAAACTCAAAAACTGTATCATAGACTCAGGGGCATCAGATAATATTATGCCCTCTTCTATAGAAAAATCCTTAGATTTTTCCTTAAAAATACTATTGGTAAATGCTATTTAATGGATTCTAAATAGGTTCCATTACTTGGTCAAATCAAAGATGCCCAGGTTTTATTAGCTGCCTTCCCAAACAAGAGGTTAAAATTGACCATCCTTGTTGCTGATATACCTGCTAGTTATGGTATGCTTTTAAGTTGAACATTTTGCAGATATTTAGGAGGTGAAATCAAATTAGACTGGTCATAGGAAATAGTCCCCATTAGCAATCAAAAAGTGATTTTACAGCCAGAAACCAAATAAAAATATACGGTTTTCCCATCCAAAAATTGTAGAGCCAAAATTTTGTATCATGAGACTGATTTTGCTAATTACATAATTTTACTTAAAGATGATGTTACAGACCTAAAACCTTCTAGCAATGAAGGAGTATGGATACTTGAGTTTGATGAAATTTTTTCTTCTACTGGTTCTAGTGTGAGAGTTGTTTTTGTATCTCCTTTCGAAGAAAATTTGCCTTTTTCTTTTAAGCTAGAGTTTGAGAATACTAATAATACAACCAAGTATGAATCTTTTCTAGTTGGTATTCAAGAAGCAAAAAGGAAAGGAATCATAATCCTGAAAGAAAAGGGAGACAATAAGCTAATTGTGAAGTAGGTGAGGGGGATGTCTGTAGTAAGAAATGAAAGGATGAAGCATTACCAGAATAGAGTCTCAGATGAAATTGAGGGGTTTGAAGCATTTTCAATTGAAGCAATCCCTCGAGAATTGAAATCTAAAGTAGATGTCCTTGCTAGTTCAACACCATTATTGATCCCTCATCTAGATTTCAAAAATAATCACTATACTATAGAGCTTGTTCATAGGCCTAGTGTACCTGATAATGCTAATTCTTGGCAGGTTTTCAGTGATGATGCTCACGTGTTGACATTCCTGCAAGGTATTGTGAAGTTCTCTTCAATGTTCTTCAAAGGATCATAGTTCAAATACCAGGAATTATATGTTAATGAAAGAATTGGTCAAAATAAGGACAATGTGCCAATAAATTGAAATCACATCTGTAAAGGCCTTCTGATGATGGAGAGTTTGTTTGACCACACTGATTGTTTTATTGGCCAAGTTAATGAAACCAGCGGCAAACAATGCAGCAATTTTGAAAGAGTAAATATAGGAGATAATGAAGATCCTAGATTTGTGAATTTGGGCACATGTTTCAGTCCCAGAGAGAAGATCATATTCAAAAAATTACTAAAAGAGTTTAGGGATGTGTTCACTTGGTCGTATGAAGATTTGAAGGATTTCAGAAGCAGACAATTTCAATAGCATATTCCCCTGAAGTCTTGAGCCAAGCCTTTTCAGACAAAAATTGAGAAATTATAATCCTAGGGTAGTAGATGTCATTTTTAGGGAGGTGGATAAGATTCTTAATGCTAGAATAATTTATCCAATTCATCATTCTACTTGGGTGGTGAACATAGTGTCAGTTCATAAGAAAAATGGAGAGATTCAGACCTATGTTCATTTTAGAAATCTAAATCAGGCTACTCTAAAACATAATTTTTCCCTGCCTAACATGTACCACAATTTGCAGATGGTAGCGGGTTATAAGATGATGTCTATGCTGGATGGTTTTTTGGTCTATAATCATATCAGTGTAGATCCTAGTAACCACCATAAAAAAAATTTCACCTCTCCTTGGGGCACGTTTCTATATAGTTGAATGTCATTCCGCTTGATCAATGCAAGTGCCACTTTTCAACGGGTTATGAATTCCTCTTTCAGCCATTTAATAAATAAAATAATTGTGGTGTATCTTTTTGATATGACCGTTTTCTCTTGTAGAAGAAAGAAACATTCAAAAGACTTGAGACTCATCATTCAGGAGTGTAGAGATCAAGGAATATCACTAAATCCTAAAAAATCTATTGTTTTGTCTAACTAAAGGAAAATTGTTAGGTCATATAGTGTCGAAGGAAGGGATCGAGATTGACCTCAAGAGTGTGTGAGTGATCCACCAGTTATGTTTACCTTCCAATATAAATGGAATAAGGTCTTTCTTTGGGCAGATCAACTTTTTAAGGAGATTTGTGCCAGATTTTTCAGAAACAACCAGGCCCATGGTAAGCTTGTTAATTGAGAAACAAACCTTTAGATGGAATGATGAAGCCAGAAAATATTTTGAATAAGTTAAGAACACAATTTACCAGGCTCCAATCCTTGCGCATCAAGATAAATTAGAAAGGATTTTATAATACATGGTTATGCTTTAGAACACACAATGTCAAGTGTTCTGTTACAAAAGAATGAAGCTGGTGAGGATGTTTCTATTTCTTATATGAGTGTACCTATAAAGAAACATGATTTGAAGTAATATCCTAGAGAAAAACAATCTTTATATTCTTCATTCTCATTCCATAGTTTATGTCTCGAATGCGGTTGTTAAGAGTATTCTCACTCAGCAGGAGGTATCTATGAATAATAGAGAAACTTGGGTTGCAAAAGTGAAGGAGTTTGATTTGGAAATCAAACCCGTGAAATTGATAAGGGATCAAGGCTTCTATAAATTAATTGTAGAGAATGATGAAGAATCTGGAGAAGAGACCCGTTTATCTCTATTTACAGGTCTGAAAGATCCATTATTCTCAAATGTAGACTATTATTTTACATATGGAGAGTGTCTTAACCACCTAATTGCAAAGGAACAGAGAAATTTGAAATTAAAAGCGGCCAAATATGTTATAGTTGATGATATATTATGCAAAAGAGGCTTAGATGGGATGTTTCTCATGTGTGTAGATGAGGATCAAAAGTTTCTTCAATCCTTACATAATGATGCTTGCGACAAATATTTTTCATCTTTAGTATCTTCTTTCAAAATATTAAGGAATTTTTACTATTGGCCTGGGATGTTCAAGGATGCTTATAGATTGGTGGAACAATGTGAGAAATGTAAGTTATTCTCTAGAAAACTACATTTGGCTTCTTTACCATTAAGACATGTAGTCATTGAAAAACCATTCAAGTAGTGGGGCTTAGATTTGTGGGCCCAGTACATCCTATGTCAAGTGAAGGTCATACCCATATCCTAACTACAGTGAACTACTTTAAAAAATGGGTAGAAGCTATCCCTGTGAGAAAGACTATTCATAAATAGTTTGTTCCTTTCTAAAGGAAAATATTTTAGTAAGAATTGGGGTTACTATCAAGATAGTGGTAGATAATGCACAAAATTTTTCTTCTCATGAAATGCAACTGTTCTATTATGAGAATGGGATTCAGCTGTCGCACTGCTCTGATTATTTTCCTAAAGGTAATGGTCAGGTTGAATCAACTAACAAGAACTTGATTGCCATAATGAAAAATTTAGTTAATGACAATGCCAAAGATTGGCAAAAAATATTGCATGAAGCCTTATGGGAAGATCACACACTACCCAAGCGAGCCATAGGGATATCTCCTTCTGAGTTGGTATATGACATGGAAGCTCAACTTTATCTTCCATTGGAGCTCATAGTAGCTAAGTTACAGAAAGTGATTGATGACCAATAATTTCAAAGTACTTTAGAGAAGAGAATCATATATTTGAAAAAAATCAAAGAGGAATGAGAAAATATTGTCGACCATATTACTAGTCACTAGGCTGGGGTGAAGAAAATCTATGACAAGAAAGCTCGGACCCAAAAATTCATGATAGGAGATAAATTTTTATTGTTGGATAAAAGGAGGGAACCTTGAGGGGCACATGAAAAATTAAAATCATTGTGGAAGGGCCCATTTGAGATTAGCTAAGTTCTTAGACCTACTTCTTTCAAACTGAGGTATGCTGATGGAACCGAAATTCCCTTGTCCTTCAATGGGAAAGATCTCAAGCTTTATGAGTTGTAAATAGCTATTATTTTTTTTGTGTACATAAATTTTTTTGTGTTGTAGGTTAGTGTTTCCTTGTTAGTCAGCATAGTTTTGTGTGAAACTAGAGATTTTTGGGGTTCATTGCTAAGTCCCTCATCATCTGAATCCCTAGTCGAATTCACCTGTTGTCGGTGAAAAGAACTTTCCCTTGAAAAAAATTGCTAAGTAGCGTGTATATTTTCAAATGCATATTGAACATTGAATTTTGAACTTCGTAGTTCAAAGTTCAAGATTGAAATTAAAATCCCCATGTTACTCTGTGTTTACCTTTTCTTCTGGTTGGCGATAATTCAAGTGAGTAATGTGTTTTCATTTTTTCAAAATTTTGAATCGTGAACTTTGAACTTTCCTTTTGGTAGTTCAAAGTTCAAGATTCAAAATGCACTTTGTTCCCCACAGTCCTTGCCCCATGTTTTTATTTTCTTTAGCATTCCCAAATTTTCTTATTTTGAATCTTGCACATCTCCTTTTTCTTGTTCATAGTTCAATATTCCATGTGCGTCATGCATAAGTATCATTTTAGCTATGAGCCTGTCAAGTTATTTAGGCATTATGATTTTTGAACTATGAACCTTGCTTCACATAGTTCAAGGTTCAAAATTCAATGTGCAATAAATAACCAAATATATGTAGCTCGTGCCAAATCTTTCCTTTTTGTGGAAAAGAAGTTGAAAAGACATTGGATTTAAAGCCAGCTTAGCAAAAGTACCTATCATGCACAAGCAGAGTAAATGTGATTGGACATATTTAGAAAATGACAGCAGGAATAATCAAGTTGTGCTAGGTGTCATGATTACCAAATTGGAAACTGAAATGTATGTATTAATTTGTCTCATTTCTTGCCATTTTTTCTCATTAAGAAACTGTGATAGCATAATCAGAAGAAAGTTACAGTGAAGGTAATCAAAGGAAAGAAAGAATAGAGCATCAGTGAGTCTTAATAAATCTTCTCCATTTCTATTTCTAATTGCAAATTTAACTGCTGTAAAGAAAGAAATTAGGCTTTTCCATTGTTTCTCTTGAAGTTACTTGCTTTGTATTGATATGTCTAGTCCTAGAATTTCAGCCTCAAAGGTCAAGTTTTTAAAAGAGAACAAGTTCTCTCTTGTGATTAGATGTCTTCCCAAAATGAGAGACATGATCTTTGTAGATAAAGACTTAGAAGGGATTGTTAATAATTTCAAAAATGCAGATAAAGGAACATTCACCTCAAAAGTTACAAAGAGTGGTTTATTGGAAGCAACAAGTTTTCTAGAAGTGACTCCATGCTTAGAATTGGTAATTGATTGCATAAATAGATATGAAAGGAGTAAGATACACATTCATTCTTTTTCTAGAGAAATGTTGATATCCATCAACAAATAGATAGTCATGATAGCTCTGCAAATTCCTCCATTAGAAGCATATGGCGATTGGAGTATTGGGAAAGCTCAATGAGAATAAGATCAAAACAAAAAAGGACTACAAAAATAATATGGCTAGAGACTGTTTGATAAAGTATGAAAGAGGTGGTTCCAGATTGCCTAAGCCATCAAATAAGAATCACTTAATCAGAGAAGTTTGAGATGTAGTTATCATGCTGAGAAGGGTGAATGGAAAACCCAATGACATTCTCTTTGAGGATTGGATGTACATTTTCTTCCAAGATATTCTAGTAGAAGGACAGTATGTTGATTGGGAAAAGGTTATAGCGGAAAGGCTTCATGAAGAATTATCTCATTCTGCAAAAGTATCAAATTTCTTTTTGACTTCATACCTATTTTATGTGCTTCCTACTTGTATAAATTGGGAAGGGTTTCAATAAACAATGGAAGCAGAATATAAACATTTATGAATACTACCCACTGCTTCAGAAGAAAAGGAATTCAGAAGATTTCCAAAGAGTTTAGAATATATTCATGTCCAAGCTCATTTTTGAGCTAAAAAGAAAAATCAACTGTAGGATGTCTGAGGAAGCTATGGAGTTAGTTAAGATTTATAATAGTTTTTCATTAAGTTCCCTACTTTTAGTTACTTAGGAGTAGGAGGATTCGGTGGAGTACCTTTAAAACTTCCAAGATATTGTTTAGATAAATATGTCTTATTAGAGTTCTCTAAACAACTAATCCAGGTTGAGATGAAATTCAGACTTAAGAGAGGATTAGGCTCTATGTATCCCATTGAATTAGGGAATTATCTCTTCAGATGTATACGCACAAGTTCCTCCTTGGATATAGAATTGAAAATCATAAATCTCCCTTCCTACCAGAAAAGAAGCTATTTTGACAGAAAATGTTTTGTAGCAAGTGATTTCAATATTGATTCCACATTTCTGCATCAAGCAGAGCTGGAAGATTTTTGGGTAAACATTGTAGATGAAACTAAAGTTGAAAAGAGGTTGCACTCTAGATTCACCTTGCAACAGATTGCCTCATTGTGATTGTCTTTCAAGGTTCAAGGTTTAGATATTGAAGATGAAGAAAGTGTCTTGGAATCTAGATATATGGCACTGAATGATTATCCATTAGCCAGGAAGATAGACTGGGAAGAAAAGGAAGAAGAAGATGTGAACACTCTGTCCAAAGATGTGTTTAAAAGAACACATAAGTGTTTGAAAGAAATAAATCAAAAGAAGAAGAAGGAAACTCTTGGTTTATTAACCAAAAAGAGTCTGAGGATTTTAAAGCTTATGGCCTCTCCTATCCATACTGATAAGATTGATAAATTTCTTTTTGCAGGTGAAACAAGCTCTGGAATAGAAGTTCATTAAGAAGAAAAGAAACCACACATTGGACAATCCGTGAGAATAGAAAGAACCAGAAGCAAAAGGAAAGAGAAGTTAGATAATATCTCTTGTATTATAATAGATCTAGAGGAAGAATTTGATCTACAAACTCAAAGAAAGTCAAGAATGAGTAAGTCACTAGTGAGTCCTCCTGGAAATGAATCAGTAAAAGTAGGTAGGCATGATATGACAAAATTTAAGTTCTGTGGAATATAGGTTTGTGCAGAGACATCTACACCGCAGACTCCAAACTGGCTATAATTATCAGTTAGCAAGAAGAGAAACATTGTGTCAATCTCCACTCCAGTTGGAGATCTTGTTACCAAGTACCTGGGAAATACCCAAGGGTGAAGAAGCCCAAAATAGAGACTATGTCAGACATGGACTCTAAAGTAGGCCACTAGATTATGGATATTTTAAAGCCAAGTTCTAATAAAACTATTTATTAAGTGATAGAGAAGGATTTTAATGTAGAAAAGGTGGATTTAGGTATGCGCACTAGAGCTGCCAATTTGAAGATCTTGAACTTGACCAATAAGAAGATCAATCACTAGGTATTGAAAGATGTTGAAGACAAAATTAAATTGAAGTGGGCCCTCTGTGAATTGGCTAGATACATACAACGGCTTTAAGGGACATTCCTTCAGCCTCTATCCATGATACCCATCGAATAATATGCTAAGTCTCCAAAAAACTAGAAGTTCCTTGATCAAGTCCATAAGGATAGGTCCACATCGAAAGCCTTCTTCACCTAGACTGATAAGGTAACTAAAGAAATCACCAAATTCACTAATGATTTAAATAAATTAATCGAAAAGTATGATAAATTGCTCAAAGAAGTAGAGGAAGATGTTGAATCATGGAAAAGGGAAAAAAGACCAATTGGAGATTGAAAAATGAAATATGGAAGAGGTTTATTCTTATGGTATAAACAAGTTTCTTTCAAAGAAAGCAGTACCAATGCTAGAAGAGAACTCACTGTTTGTTGCGAAGGTGAACATAGAATGGGGAGGTGCATTATACAAACAAGAAATAAAAGAGTCTATCCAAATACTTGAAGATGATATAAATTCAAATGAAATTATGCATTCTCAGAATGAATGCATGGGGAAGTTAATTCAACGTGAAAATGAGATAGGTAGTGACATGACTAAAGTACTTGCCTCTTATGAAAAGAAGATAGAAAATATGAGAGCTCTAAAGAAGTTGAGATGAAAGAATTTTCTATCCTGGCTCATGTGGAATTAGCATTTGTCTATGGCTACGAATAGATGAATATTTTTTAAAATAAATCTCAGGAGATTCAAAACTTCAAGAATATTTGGGGGCAAAGGTTTGAAACAGTTACTACACCAAATCAAGAACTGGGGGAGAATTTCTCGCCTGCATTTGAGGAATGGAGTGAAAAAAAAGGTATCACCAACACTGATGGGAAAGATGGAACTGAAATTGGCCAATCGGTCAATTAGTTTTCTAGCTAGCTATTTTATTTTTGGAAGTTCTCTGAAATTTTTTTCTATCTCTTTGGATAATTAGTTTTAAAAACTAAATTAGCCTTGTGTGGCTATATATATATATATATTCAAATTTTGATTCCCAAATGAGGGTCGGTTCTCTGGTGAAAAACTTTGCAATACTATCTATTTGTTAGAGCTATTTTGCTGCCATCATACTGTGAAACTCTGGATATATAAATACATATAATCAGTTGGTTTTATGACTAGATTCCAGTATTTTGATTGATTATTTGATCTGATGAAATGTATGATTTTAGTTTCAATTGGAATTGAATGATTATGTTACTTTGATCTGAAAATATATCTTAGTGCTTTGTCAGTAATATTTTTCAAGATTTGGTATCGTTTGAATCAACCATTCTTAAATAGTTTTCTTTCATAATTCAAGTTAGTTGGCTTGGAATATATCAAATGTCTGTTAATAATCTCAAAGCATTTAGCCCTTTGATCTGTGATGAATGTTAATTAAAGCCTTTCATGCTTTCTGGTAAAAAGTGTATCTTGGATTAATATTATTTTCTAATAATAAGTTATTAAGGATAAATATTTGTATAAGGTTGCTGCTCCTTTGAAGCATAGAGTGTAGTTGAAAAAAACTCATTCAACTGTTAGTTTATTTTTCTTCTTTTTCTGGGTATAAGGAGTTGTTTATTTGTTCATCATTAAGAGGAAAAATATGTTCACTAACATCATGCATGAAGAGGTTGTTATCAAATGCATGATTTTTCTCCTATTTTGAGTCTTCTTCCTTGTCTTTTAATCGGTTAGAAGAAATTTTCTGAATGTTTTAGGTATGGAGCAATTTTTATCCTTGAAATATTCAAGAACATTTATTGGAATTGGTTTTAGATGTTGTGACCTTTTCACACATCACCCCATTACAAATGGGGACCACCCTCTTTTTTCGTTGGCCTTGTCTTTTTGGCTTTCGTTCTTGGTAGTTTTTGGTTTAGTCCCCCGAGGTTCCCAATGTTTTGATGTAAGAATTGGTAAAATTTGGCCAAGTCTAGAATAGTGTTGTCCACTTGAGTCCTTGAATGGAAACTATATGTTTGTTTGTGAATTAGGTCAAGTGTGAATGAGAATTGATCTTTCAAAAAGAATGTTAGAAAAATTTTGAGTTCGTCTTGACATACATTCTATTTTTGGAAATTTCTATTTTTAGTATGTCTATTTTTAGTAAGTTTCACTGCGTCCCAGAATGAAACTATTTTGAGTTTGGAAGTACTTACTATTTTTCGCAGTGTCTAATTTTTGTAATTCTATTTTTTAGTAAATTTCCTTGTCTCCTGGTTTGGTCTTATTTTGACTTTGGAACAACTTGCTATTTTTAGAAAGTCTTTTTTTGGCAGGTCTATTTTGACAACAAGTGAGCTATGATCGATAAAGAGAAAAAAGGGTATCCAATTCTATATCTAAAAGAATAAACAAGTGAGGTCATCAATCAAAATATGGTTAAGTCAGGAAACACCTTGGAAATATCCAAAAGTAGAAAGGCATGAAAAAACTTCACAAATTCCAAAATTTTAGAATAGAAAAAAGTTTCTCGACTTGAAGAAAAATCCTCAACTTGAAGAAAAATCACCTACTTGAAGAAAAGTCCTCAACTTGAAGAAAAATCCTCGACTTGAAGAAAAATTCTCGACTTGAAGAACAATCCTCGGCTTGAAGAACAATCCTCGACTTGAAGAAAAATCTTCAATTTGAAGAAAAATTCACGAACTCTCCATAATTCCACCTCCAAGAATGGTGGAGCATGAGTCAACATGGTCAAAGTAGAATTTGCAAACAAAATAAATCCTCCAACATGTGAAATTTTTTTTAAAAAGTGGAAAATATTAGAAAATTATGAAATTTTGGAAGAGTGGAAAATTTTGGAAAAATGGCTAAGTGTAGGAAAATTTCTCCTCCATGAAAGGGAAAATGGAAGTTGGAAAATGGCTAAGTGTTAAAAATCTTGGAATATTCCAAATTCTTGAAATCTTTGAAATCTTGGAAATTTTGAAAATCTTGAAATCTTTGAAATCTCAAAAAAATTAGAATCCTTGGAAAATAAAGGAAAACACAGGACAAAGTGAATTTAAAGCATGAGAAGAGGAAGGTGTGAAGTTTTGAGGAGGGAGAAAAAGAGAGTTTTTGGAGAGAAAATGTCGTTCTAGAGAGATAAATTTGCAAAGAGTTTGAAGAATCAAAGGAGGCATGAGAATTTAAGAGAGAGAAATGATTTTTTTGTTTTTTTTTTAAAAGAGAAAATATGAAGATTTTTTTATGAGATTCTTATGTCAATTATTTCACTTTACAGGGGGAATAATTTCACTCTTGTGTGATCAAGGACAACTTTCAAATTCCAGAACTCCAATTGCAGTGTTGAAGGTGTCCAAATTTCAAATGACCCAATTCAAGGCATTCAAGGTAGGAGTTTAAAAGATAAAATTCAATCCATAAATCCAATAGCACAACGAAGGGAGGTTCTATGTGAATAAAAATTAGAATGACATAATCATTAATGAAGGATTCCAATCCATAAATTTCCAAGGAAGTACATGGAAGGATGTAAATTTTCAAACATAGATAGTTTCAAAAGGAGTATTTGAAGTTGGATGTGGGTTACAAAATGATGCAGTTAGAAAAGACCTAAGCCTACATGACACCTAGTTTGTTGACATGGTGCCTAGTCATCTTTACCAACTAGTCAAAGATCCCCAAGTCAAATTTAATTGCATTTAAGGAACAAAATCAAGCACAAGCTATTCCTCGCAAGGGAGAATTTAATGCATATTGGGAATTCATTTCATCACACTCTCTTGCTAGATGAGCATGCATAGTATTCATTTATTGGCAACTAGGCATATGGTCTCTCTTCTATTTGATCTGTGTGGACCATAAATTTAATGTATATTCTATCTTCTTTCCCTAGCCCTAATTAAGGCTAAGGTGGAATGATCTGGGCCATCTGTTAGTGTTTGATCCGGGCCACCCATTGTATTCAAGGACCTATATAAAGGCCTCACTTATCATTTGTAAGGAGAAAATTTTGAGATTGTTTCTAAAGAGCTACTGAGACAATAAAGTTTTCATTGTAGGTTTCATGGTGAATACTAGATGTGTTTTAGTGCTTGCTTGGTTTTAGAATTCCATCATTTAGATTAGATTAGTTGGATAAATTTAGATAAGGTATTGTGATTGCAATAATAAATATGATGGTGTTTTGATGAGTTCCTTACGTTTATACTTTAGACATTTTATTGATTGTAAATCGTTGTGCAAAGTTAGCCTGAACCTTATTCCTACATATGCTTAACTTCTATCATTCACATACATTATTCTTCACGATGGTGTCTATAGAGGTACGAAAATCCTCTGCATAAACCTTGAAGATTGCATCGGTTCTTGTGTAGTTGTAGTATAACTTGGCGAAGCAAAACCTAGTTATTGGGAATTTGTCCATTAAATTGTTGACCATTTCTATCATTTCCGTTAGGAGTAGAATAAAAATTATGAGCTCTACTTCATTTTGCTTTCTGCATATTCTCAAAATTCAAAAAAGGAAAGGTGTTTTATTGCAAATCTTTCTAAGGCTAAAAATGTAAGGCCCCTTGTGATATTAAGAAAATCACATTTCTCACCGAGTTTATCCATGGTGAAGACCTGACATGAAAGGAACCTTGGTGTGACCTATATGATCTTCTCACAATATTAGCGTATATGGAACTTTGATCAACAGAGGATAAGATACCTCGGTGTTTTGTTCTACTATTTGGTGCGTCATAAAACACACATCAACAAGAAGTCATAAGAATTCATGGTTTACCCCTAAACATTGTATCCGAAAGAAATGTGAAGTTTGTAGGATATTTTAGACAACTTTATGGAGGAATCTTGGCACAAATTTATCTTTTTCTTCATCCTATCACCCTCCAACAGATGGAAAAATGAAGGTAGTCAATAGGACATTGGGCAATTTGTTGAGATCACTCACAAGGAAATATGGATAAAAGTCGGTTGCAATCATAACTGAAGCTTAGTTTGCATATAATGACTTCGTCAATAGTACAAGAAAGTCACCTTTTCAAGTGGTGTATGGGATGCATCCTAGAGAACTCCTAGAAATAAGAGACATGAGTTCACAAGAGAAAGTTAGTGCACAAGGAGAAGAGTTTTCCATAGCCATTAAGGAGATCCATGATGAGGTCAAAGAACAACTTCGGAAAACACCAGAAAGGTACAATAAACATGCAGGTGATAAAAGGAGACACTTCAAATTTGAATTTAGATATCTAGTATGGGCTTATCTCAAGAAGGAGACATTGCCAAAGGAGAATCACACCAAGCTCATGATGAGAAAAATAGGTCCATTTAAAATAGTGAAGAAGTTTGAAAAACATGCTTTTGAGATCCAATTTCCACCTAATATTGATCTCTTCCATCTTCAATGTAGCAGATCATGCACCATTTAAAAGAGTGAAGGAAGACATGGATCCATTACAAGTTGCAGGTGAAGAAGACATCAAGGAATTTTCAATGAAGGAACCAAGTATACTTGACAAAATAATTAACATACAAGTTGTGAAGAAGATAAGGGGAAAGGAGTACAAGGAGTATCTGGTCAAAATCAGAGACCATTCTGAGGTAGATGTTATTTGGATGACAGAGGAGGACATCAACACACATAAGACCACTCTATAAGAGCTCATCTCTACTGGGCTTAAGATAAATTTTCCCAGGGTGTATGGTGCAGGGGTATCCACATGAAGAGACAAATGTTTCATTTCAATTACATATGTACATATTTCCATCATGCATGATAGGATAGATTTTTTAGGTTAATTAATACATTAAATTATGCATACAAATGTAATAGAGGCCTATTTTTTAAGGCACTGGCATGATTTGGTAGTCTTATAAACCAACATGACCGAGTTGAATTTATTGTCTATTGGAATGTAGGTAGGTTTTTTATTAAGTGTTTTATGTCATTTAGGATCCATTTAGTCAAGATAGGAGTTGATTGTTCTTAATTTGCAAAAATGTCAATTGTTGTCAACTTTTGTAAAAGTTGTCATGTACAACTTTTGGCATCCAAGAAACCCATAAGTCACAACCCTCCAAATACATATAAATCAATGGGGGAAGGCTTAAATAGGATATTTTGAGTCAATTTTAGAAAGTTTGAAGAATTGGAAGTGGTGTATGAACAAATTGTTAATTGAATGTAAGAAGAAACCCTTCAAATTCTTGCAATTTTCCAGAAAACAATTAACACACGTGCTTGTACGGATTTAAAGAGACTCAAATTCATGTTGGATGTGTAGAATAAAGTGTTATTTTTAATTTTAGTTTGGTTTCATGTTCTAACTCATACAAACAAGAGAGAAATTGAAGTTTTTGTGGAGAATGTTCAGGATTATACCCTAACCCAGGGTTTCTGTAAGAATGGTTTGTAACTCTGATTTGCACCAGTATAAAATTATGGCCTTTTGATTTTTTTTAAGCCCCATAAATTCCCTCTATGAATCATCTATTTTCTTTCTGATATATAAATTATAGTTGTAGCTACAATGGTTTTGTAAAAAAACTACCCTATGGAGTCTAGGAAGTGGAATTCCTGCAACTAGGTTGTAACCCACACTAGAAAGGTTGCTAGAGGCTAGAAATTGGGATTTAAACATTCGAACACATTACCCAAATAATACCATAATTATATTTTAGATACCTATAATAAGAAGGGTACTTGCTTTCATAAATAGACTTAATTGTCATAATAGGCCTAGGAGATCACATGTGTGTTTGTCCAACTTTATAGAGAGTTATATTGCAACCTCTTGGGATTTGAAAAAAATATATGAAGAGTGTCTAAAATTGATTATTATTCCTTAGTAACTAGAAGATTCTAAGATTTCAAGGTTGAAATTTGAAGTAGTAGGGCTACTAGGAGCAAGGAAATCTAGTGAAGGAACCATAAGAGTTTGGTGTGGTCTGAAGAATCCTAGACCCTAAACTTGTTAGTTGGAACCATATAAGGGAATATTCAAGGAAGGAAATTTATTTAGGGTGTTGAGTAAGTTTTTAATATTATTGGATTAGATGATTGTTCCTATGTGAATTCAGTCCCAAGGGAATACATCTTGTTTAATTTGCATCAAACTGGTACAATAGTTAATTACAGGTAATAGGTGATTTGAATGTCTTATAAAATCATTGTTGTTTCTTGTGATGTGGTCACAAGATATGGAGGTAAAGTATGTTTATATGATTCATCTAGGATTGCCACTAATTTGGATGACCATTGGATCTATGAGAAGAGAAAGTTTTGTTAACATGTTAATGTACTTATGTTCTTCAATGAAAGTAGATAAAATCTTGAGCAATGATCAATATTGAGGTTGTGGTAGAATCAGTTGAGAGACTCACAATCTGGTGATGTGTCTTTAATATTGTTGGTGATGATATGGTATCACATTATTCTATGCTAATGCGTGGACATGATTGTAGTGGAAGCATGTGTTTGGACAAAATGTGTTTGACCCCTTGACACATAAATCTATGTAAATCATTGTATTGGCTGACGTGGTCTTAGAAATATGATTTGTATATTGAACTTGGTTGTTTGGCATATTAGATTTGAGCGAGACAATTTTATTTCAAATCTTTTTTCATATTTGAGGCTTGATTAAGGTGGTAGAATTAAAATTTCTATATATAGAGCATGAAGTTGAAAGGTCTTATTGTCGATCATGTATTGGGAAAGTGGGATTAGAAGGAATAGGTTGCAATCAAGCCAAGGTAGAGTGGACTATGTTGTTAAGAGATTATATTCTTCAGTGGATTTGATGAAGAAAAACTTGTGATATTCTATAGATCATTTCTTATTTTGTTTCCTAATAGTTGTAGTAGGGTAAATCCCTATATCGGGTAGTTCCTAGTAGATATTTATTGTAAATCCTCTAACAACATGACCACTTTATCTAGTGTTCTAAGTCCTCTAACAAGGCTACTCTTAATAGGGTAAAGGTGATAACAAGCTAAATGAAAATCTCTTCACGGAGAAGCACCTAACAGTGTTTTTGTAAATGCCTAACATGGTTGTGGTCCTCACATGGTGTACTTCAGAAGAGTACATCATTTAGTGGGTACTAATTCACACCTTATTTTTCTACCTATTTGGGCTTCCATGAGATAAATCTATGTGTTAACTTTGTTGATGTGTTTGCATATTTATGTGTTTCATTTACTTCTATTAAGAATAAACTTGTGATTGGTGTTTAGAGTGTAAGAGATCAATAAGTTATAGTTATTGGCTGAATAATGATTCACCCCCCCCGCTCCTCCCCACTATCTATCAGTATTTTGATCTTAGGATTAACAATTGGTATCAAATATTTTGTCCTCTTTATGGTAAAGCCTAACAACTTGAGGTTAAGATCCAACTATTATGAGGAAGGAAGGTCCTAAATTCACAAGGGAAAACTATGTAGTATGGTGTGGAAAAATGAAGCTTTACCTTAAAGGTATGGGAAATCAGTATTGGACTCATGTGGTAAATCAATATGTTGTACCTATAGGAAATATTAATGCAGAACAACTTAGAGAGCAACAAGATAACACTCCTTTTATGGAGGCCATTGCTAGTACCTTTTCTGATGTAGATTTTGTTGATGTTCAGGACCTTGATACTGCTCATGATATGTGGGAAAAGTTGAAGCTGGTGTATGTTGGTTATAAGAATATGCAGAAAGATAAGGTACACAACCTGAAAGATAAGTTTGATGACATGAGGATGGTTGAAGGTGAGAACATTGAGAAGTATTGTCAGATAATCAAAGAAGTGATTGCTTCTAAAAAGAGTGCATGAGGAACTATGGAAGAAGACGATGTGGTAAGAAAAGTATTGAGAACCCTTTTACTTCTTTGAGCAATTAGAGATTTAGATATTTAAGAAGTGAAATCTTTGGGAACTGCAACTATAACTCTTGATGTTGTAATATGAAAATTAATTGATTTTGAGATTAGAGATTATGATAACAGTGTTCCAAAGATTGAATCATCTTTTAAAGCATCCATGTCTCTTGCACCAAAAAGAAAAGGTAAGGAAGTTTTTCATGATACCTCTACGTCTGATTATCTTAATGATTATGAATCTATCATGTCTGAGGAAAAGAAGAAGGAAGAACTTGAAGCCCTACTTGCAAGAAGATTACCTAGAGGAATAGGAAAATACAAGGGTAAGCTACCTCTGAAGTGTTTTGCATGCAAAAAGATTTGAGACATTATTTCCATATGTCCCAATAGTGACAAGAAAGAGAAGTCCAAAATATTCAAGGAAAAGAAAAAAAATTCCTGCTATATTGTTGAAGAAGGTGTTACCGATGAAGACTCATATGGTAATGAAGAATAAATTGATTTTGTTTTTTTTAAGGAGGATCCTAGTACAGTTGGTGAGAAAGACTTGATTTATAGCATAGATCATGGAGAGGAATGGGTAATAAATAATGGATGTACACATCATATGACTGGTGATAGGAGTAAGTTCACAAAGTTAATAGAGGAATGTGATGGAGGTGCAGTAAAATTTGGTAATAAATCTCCTTGTCTTTCAAAAGAAATGGGAACTATTTCTCTTAATAGAAAAACAAAATGCGATGATGTTTACTGGGTGGAAGGCCTAGAATAAATTTTTTTTGAGTGTGGCACAACTAAACAACAAAGGTTATAATGTAGAGTTTAAAGAAGGTGTGTGCAAGATAATTGGAAAAGAAGGTGATCTGATTGCTACCGGTATGAATAACAAAGGTAACTTATTTCATCTTGATACAATAGTAAAGAGTTGTCTGATTGCTAAGGTTGAAGACAGTTGGTTATGGCATAGGATATATTGTCATGTGAATTTTCATAGCTTTGTAAAAATGAGTAAAATTTAGATTGTTATAGGTATGCCACAATTAGTAAAGAGGGAAAATGTAATGTGAAAAGAGTGTCAATTTGGAAAGTTAAATAGCTCTAGTTTTACTAGAAAATCATATTAATATAAAGTATCTTGGATCTAGTTCACACTAATCTATGTGGTCTTGTGATGTAGAGGGTCTTTCAAATCCATTAAAGATCCCAAATCCATCATGAGATCCATATGAAAACATAGTTTCTTCACTTTCTTAGAGGCATACATATTCATCCATAACATGTTCACTAACCAATAACATAGTTTCTTCACTTTCTTAGAGGCATACATATTCATCCATAACATGTTCACTAACCAATAAATATTTATTTGTTCATCTGCAATCAGATATTATCATTCAACAAGAACATATGTCATCAAAATGATCTTCGACCTCTGTACATAACTACATCCAATACACACATACAAACATTCATAGTAATCCATTAAACCATGTCAATGAATTATGTGACAGTTTTTATAGTCTTCATTTTGTTATTGATAATTTTTCAACCAGGCATTATTTTGAAAATATCTCTCATCCAATTGTAATAACTATATTGTGTAAATCATATCGAAAAATTCACCTAATCCAATAGTTCATTTAACAAGTATGGTTTATGCACCAAGACCCATTTTAATGTCATAAGAACTCATAAATTCATAAGCTCTGATTTATAGGGAACCAAATATCTTCCACCAAAAAAAACCAATTGCATATGAAATATTTATGAATCTAGTTTTAGAATATCCAGCTTATTGATTTTTCCAACATTTAAATCATGAGATAATTACAAACCTTTTCCTGCAACTCCATTGAAGAGGGTTTAAACCCATTTTTCATCAAATTCACCATAAATTCCTCAAATATGCATGAAATCTACTAAAACCAAAATAAAGTGAAATTTAATTCACATATATTTCAAATTAATCAAATTAGAGGTCATAACTTTTTAATGTGCATCTGTACCAAACATCGAAACATGACCATTTTTAGGAAATCTAAAAGTTGCAATCAATAAAACATCCATAATGTCCTTTTTTCTAAATAAAATACTCAAAACCAGAACAAGAAGGAAGATAATTGATCATTTTATCTAACCATAATAATTATATATGGTTTCTAGTCCGTACAAGCCCGTACAAGGCCTGGAAATAGTAAAGTAATAATGAAAACTATCAAAATCACTTGCTTTTGAATACACAAATTGTTCAAATTGTTATCCTCCTTCTCATTCATTCTGATTTGGAATGACACTTACAATGATTATATAGTGTTTTTTTAAATTTTAAAAATTCCCAACCACTTTTTAGACCAATAATCCTCCCCTTCACAACATATTAGCAACTTTACCAGTTTTTTAAATGTTTCTTTGACAATTTTTATGCAACTTTTGCATTTAAATACAAATGACTCTCAAACCTTGAGTGAACATTCTTAACATATAAAAATGGAATATAGATGAAATTTTACCACCTTCTTACCCCTCCATGGGTTTATTTACATGACTTGACTATATGGACAACCTAGGACCTCTTAACAGGACAGTTTGGCAACTTTTCACAAATGGCTTCAAATAGCCTTACATATTGATTTGTTGTGACTCAAAATACATTGAAAATATCATATGAAATCAAATATTCATGAAATTTATTTAATGTAATCTTTTTACCTTCATATTTTCCTATGTCCTTAGGTTCTCCTACACCATACTCTCGACCTTGAAAAATTTGCAAGTACCTTAGAAATGTGGGTATTATAACATGCAAAAACAAATACTAGATTGAAAATGCATCACCATATTTCTCTTTGCCTCTTCATGCCTCTTTCACCATCACATTTTAAAATTATTTATTCCCTTTCTATCTTCCTTGTCAAGAAATCTCTTCGTGTAACTCCTACCAATGTAGTTGTAAAGGGTTTTATCCATGGTGCTATTACCAACCTTATGTCCACCTTCCCATTGCTGCATCACCTCACCAACGGTTGTGCCACACCTAGGAGTCCCTTCCTTGCTGATGAGCCTCTTAAAAGGCCACCTTTTTCATGTTTCTTACTTTCTTTTCCAGTAGTTTTCTTATGAAACAAAGACCTTAAACGTATGATTTTATATGTATATTTTATATATGTAAAGACATAAGTAGGTAAATGGATGGTAAGAACATGATGTATTTTTCTCAGAAATGTTGGATAGAAGTTGCAGGATATAAGTAGTTTCATGCTAAATAAATAATCCTATCTCCAATGCTATGTTTATGGGTAGTCTCCTTCCTGTAGCTGAATTTCGTGCAAGAGTATCAAATGGAAACTAACACTTCTTTCATAGTATTAAATGATAAGATATATTTATGTGTTGGAAGTTGTGTATGCTAACCATTTTCTAGGAACCAAGTCATGGCACATTCAAGAATAGTAGCGTGGTGTTTAAGTAGTCAATGACAGTCATTGCTGCAAAAGTGCCATCTTATCAAAGGAATTAAGTAAGCGGTTGAAGAAGGGCATGTTGCAAGACTTTCTCAGGGGAACAAGTCAATTTAGTTCATGAGTAAACACTACACGTAGATCTAGAACCACTGCGTGCTATATTCTGGGAAGAACTTGTATACTTTCTATTGTTGTTTGATATTTTCTGTTATGAGCACTTTGTATCCATTAGTGATCCTCGTTAATGGAGTGATCCTAGATTTAGGGAGTAGTGTAGTTTCTCTTTAAATAAGCTGAATTTTGTAACTCTTAGGAGTTGTGAGTTAGTTGATATTATTTTTGGAATAGAACTTGACATTGTAACACTGTTTTACTTTCCAAGTACATTTTCTCCATGAATGAATAGAGTGCATAATTTGAGTTTCAGTATCTTATCTTGATTTCACTTCTATTCACTCATCCAAGGGGGCCCACTTGGTGAGTGAATCACTTTTTTAGATTAGAATTTATTTCCTTGTTCATTAAGAAGAAGCTAGAAATTTGATGTTCCTACAACCACTGGTAACAGAATTGGTGGACTATTCCTGCAAAATAGGCGAGTAGAGTAACCCCTATTTGTGATTACTATTTTCTTAGAGAAAACACATTTACTTGAGATAGTATGGATTCCTAAAGCTTAATGTATTTCAATTCCATAGGATTAGCCATGAGAATCAAGAAGGTTTGAAGGATATACTTTGAAAATACCATTCCAAGTTTACGTCCCTGGTTAATAATTAAATGAGAATAAATAATCTACTTAGCAGCCATTTAGGGTGTCCAATACTAAATTAGCAGTCCAATGCTATGTGTTTATAAGATAATTGTTTAGCCAAGCATTTTTTTCACCGCTACCGGGGATGGTGTTAGTTCAAATTTACTTTGGTGTTCATGTTTCTAATTTTCATAATCTAAGATTTAATTTCAAGCAATCCTTTTATGCATAGAAGAAGAGATCCTCATGGGAGATTCCTTCCTCGTCAATACCAAGTTGAACCATTTGATCTTTTCAATCATGAGCCAGAGGAACCCCTAGTTGATAGTGAAGAAGAAGACCTATTTGAAAACCCATTTGCTAACGCCCAAGGAGAAATTTCATCACCATCATCCTCTAAAGAATCATTACAATTGGAAGTCCTTTTTGATGAGCCTGAATATCACAATAACCAATTAGCTCTTATCATCTACCAACCACAATAGCCACAAAAATTGGGACCACCTCCCAGGATGGCTCAGCCTACCTTTCCCTTCCCAATTCCTCCTCAACAAGGTAACCAAAACCTGAAGAACATTCCAGCCAATGCACTACCAAAATTCTATGGACTTATCACTGAAGATCCAGAGACCTTCCTCTTCAAGTTTGACATCCTCTGTAGGAGCTACAATTACACAACTGATGCCCATAAGCTAAAGTTGTTCCTGTCAACTCTTAAAGAGGCTTCTCTAAGGTGGTTCATGGGCCTTGGAGCTAATGTTGTAGCAAATTGGAATGCCATGAGTAACATGTTTCTTGCCAAATATAAAGAGTATTATAGAGGATGGGATTTAGAAGGAGATGACATCTTCAAGATGTCACAGAAAGAGGATGAAACCTTGGAAGACTATATTTCCGGGTTTATGTTTAACCTGTAGTGCAACACTCAACACCAGTTGAATGAGGAATCATAGAAGCATCTATTCCTCAAAGGTTTCAATGATGGGAGCATAGAAGCCTTGGACCTTATGGCTGGTGGGAACATCACTTAGAAGAACTAGGCAAATATCAAGACCATATGAGTGAATTACTCAAGAGCTATAGTAAAAAAATGAAGAGGACTAAGGGATCTACCTCATAAGACAAATGGCTCTAGAGTGTCTAAGATAGAGCTGTCCAACCTACTGTCTGACTTAAAGAAGGAAATTATCAATGATGTGGCCACTGAGCTGGACATCATGCAAGATTGGAGGAAGAAAGAGGATGCATAAGCTATGTTGGCTAAATTCTTCTCCCACTACAAAGAGAAGAAGAGAAATTTTAAGTGCAAAATTGTTGCATCTATGGACACTACCTCAATGCCCATCAAGTTCAAGGCAATAGATGAGGAGAATGGAGAGGTCTTTTGCATGGCTCAAAGGTGACCATGGGCTCAGAGACAAGGTATGCCTCAAGACCCCCTGAATAATTTTGGTTTTAATAATAATAATAATAGTAATCAGTGGAAGAATGAAAACCCCCATAATTATGGCCCCCAAGGACAAAATTAGAATCATAACTGGTTTAACCAGTAGCCATAGAATAAAAAAAACTATCAGTAACCATAGTATAACTATAAATTCCAACAATAGCCTCCATTTAACCCTTACCAGAAGTAGTTTACCCCTTTCCAGCAATTGTTTAATCCATACCAACAGACGCAATAGAATAACCAATGGAAACCACATGGTAACTAGCAACAAAAACCTCAGTGGGAACCCAATAAGCCTAATTAGAAGGAAGCTATCATGCCTCCACCTCAGAAAAAAGTTATTATGCCTCCGCTTCCTACAACAAATAATAGTCCTTAGAAGACACAACTACCTACGCAAACAAAACAAAACCCTAATAAAAAATAGTAGGCTTGTTCACTGCAAGTGAATGACATCCACCTAAGATCAGGAACCACATTGCCTACACTGAGAGAACCCATAATAACTAATGTTTTTCATACTGAGGAAGTTCTTGAAAATCAAAATACTATTGTTCCACCTGATGCAGTACCTACTCCACCTGAGAAAATTCCACCTTATACATAAAGATTGGCTCAACCATCAGTAACCCCTAAAGAGAATACTATTGCAACTGATCTGATTGACCAATTGAACAAAAATAACTATCCAAATATCATTATTAGATTCCCTCAAAGAAATTCCCATTTATAATAAAGCAATCAAGGAAGCCTTTATCAAGCACCCTGGTAGGAAGAAGAAAGATCCTGATACTATCCATGTTCTTGGGCAGCTTTCTGATCTTATGCTTAGTAAAGACTTGATGCCTAAATAATCTAATCCTGGGAGTCCAGTGGTTACCATTCACATTAATGGTATAAAAATACAAAATTTATTGGTTGATTTAAGGGCCTCTATTAATGTAATTACTATGGATGTGTTGTTAAGACTTAGTATCATTGGGTTAAGGGAAACACCCACCATTATCCTGTTAGGATATAATTCCACTATCAAGCCAAATGGTATGGTAGAGGATATTGTTGTCACACTTGATTCCTTGGATTATCCCTCGGATTTCATCATCCTGTCCCACAAAGCCACACTAGGAGGGTATCCGTTAATCCTAGGGAGGCCTTTGTTAGCCACAATAGATGCATGCATTGCGTGTCGCTCAGGGAAGATGCCCATATTTGATGGCATTAATACCAATAAATTAACTTTGTATTCTCCAGCCAAACCCCAAGATGAACTTGACCAAGTTGTCTCATTGGATCAAGGAGATGCCCCCCTCGAAGCCAATTTAGTACAAAAGCTTATGGTTATTGGTAGAGATCCATTCATGGCCTCACAAGGGGAAGATGACATACTAATAACAATCCTTACAAACCAGTATGGCTCTAAAGATCCCTCTTGTCATGTCCCTACCTATTCCCTACAAACCATATTTCCCAAGTAGTCCTCATCTAAGTTTCCTACAACACCTTATTACCTCCATACTTTGTTACCCCACGAGATAAAATCACCTTCATTTGCAGAAGTTCTGATGCTGGACAAAGTCAAAAGAATAGAGATTTCCTTAGGTAAGGAATTGAATGTCAATAAGAATCTCACTGAATCTCATATGTCTAGCCTTATCCAGCTTTTAAAAGAGAGTCAGAAAGCATTTGCATGCGACTATAGTGACATGAAGGGACTTGACCAAATATTGTGTACCCATAAGATCTATATAAGTCCTGAGTCCAAACCTATTAGGAAAGCTCAAAGAAGAATAAACTCTGCACTAAGAGATGTAGTAAAAGATGAATTGAAAAAACTCCACCAAGCTGGCTTTATATATCCTATTTCTGATAGCCAATGGGTCTCCCCTCTTGTAATTGTCCCAAAGAAAGGTGGAAAATGGCAATTTTGTGTGGACTATAGGGAGATTAATAAAGAAACCAAGAAAGATCACTTACCATTGCCCTTTATTGACCAATTAATTGACAACCTTGCTAGCAAGAAGTATTTTTCATTCCTAGATGGTTTCATTGGATACAACCATATCTAGATATCACCAGAAGACTAGGATAAAACAATGTTCACATGTCCATGGGGAACGTTTGCTTATTCTGTATTTCCATTTGGATTATGTAATGCACCTACTACTTTTCAAAGGGCAGTATTAAGTATTTTCTCTGGCATTCCTATTGACTGTGTTGAAATATACATGGATGATTTCACTACATATGGAACTACATTCGAAGAGGCTCAGGGTAATTTGGGAAATTTCTTAAAATATGTTAGGACTACAACCTCTCACTTAATAGTGAGAAGTGTTATATGATGATGGAGGAGGGAGTTATCCTAGGACATTACTTCTCATCATTTGGTATCCAGGTTGATCTGGAAAAGATTGCAGTCATCATTACACTCCACACTCTAGCAAAGCAGAAGGATTCCTAGAGCTTTCTCGGTCATGTGGGTTACTATATGATATTTATTAAGAACTTCAGCTGGCTTGCTACCCCATTGTACAATCTGTTGAATAAGGAAGCTGAATTTGAGTGGATAGCCGACTGTGAGCTATCATTTTAGCAGTTAAAAGATGTGTTGACAAAGACCCCTATTCTTCAAGGACCTGACTGGAACCTTCCCTTTCATTTCCACACTGATGCATCTAACTATGTCATTGGGGTAGTGGTGGGACAAAAATAAGGTATAGTTGAGCACACCATTTATTACGTAAGAAAAAATCTGCAAGGTGGTGAACTAAATTACACTATTACTAAAAAGGAACTGCTTGCTGTAATCTGTGCACTAAACAAATTCAGACATTACATAACTGGTTATGAAGTATTTGTTTATATTGATCACTTAGAAATCAAATACTTGATGAAAAAACCTGCCATCTCTGGTAGGTTAGCCCACTTGTTACTCCTCATGCAGGAATTTGATATAACTACCATTGATAAACTAGGAAAAGCTAATGTGGTTGCTGATTTCCTCTCTTGATTACAAGTTCCTGATGATCCTACAACAATTGATGATAGCTTCCTATATTAACACCTATTCTCTATTGTAACCTACAATCTGTGGTATGCTGACATCGCCAACTACCTTGCTACAGGAAGAACACCACTTCATTTTTCACCATGTGAACACCGGCTACTGGTTGAGAAGAGCTTCAAATTTTCATGGATCTCCAGATTTATGTTCTATATGGGTCCTAATCAAGTCACCCATAGATGTGTTTGCAAAGATGAGACATATGACATCCTTCAGGCTTGTCATGATCAGTCATATGGTTGCCATTTTGTAGGGAAAAGGACAACATACAAGGTGTTGACAAATGGTTATTATTGGCCTACCTTACATAAAGATGCAGCTAAGCATACCAAGCATTGTGACCAATGCCAGTGGATGGGATATCCCACCAAGTCTGATGAAATTCCCATGCAACCTCAGGTGGTGGTAACACCATTTGACAAGTGGAGCATCGACTTTGTTGGCCCCATTGAGCCATCTTCCCATGGTAAATCTTATATCTTACTATGCAATGATTACACCACAAAATGGGTTGAAGAAAAATAAATGAGGCATGCAAGGGATCATAAGGTAGCAGATTTTCTCTATGATTTTATTTTTACTAGTTTTTGTGTGCCTCGAGAAATAGTAACAGATCAAGGAGTGCAGTTCACCTCTAATCTTATTGTTGAATTGATGGAAGAGTACATGGTAAGGCATGGTAAATCTTCACCATACCATCCATAGGATAATGGAAAGGTTGAGATCAAGAATTAGGAAATAGAGGCCATTCTAACCAAAATAGTTGTTGTTCAACGGAAGGATTGAGCTACCTGCCTTCCTGAAACCATTTGGGCTTATCGAACAACTTGGAAAACAACTATTGAATTTACTCCTTTTGAGTTGGTTTATGGAAAATCTGCATCGATGCCTATTGATTTTCACCATAAGACTCTTAGGATGACATTGGAGTTAGATATTAATCTTACCAAGGCACAAGAGGACTAGCTCCTGTAGCTTAACGGATTGGATGAGTATAGGAAGTCTACATTTTACAACACAGAACTGATACAAAAGCAGAGAAAGAAGTGGCATGATAGATTCACCAAGGATAAGAAATTTTCCATTGGTGATTGGGCATTTCTCTATGACTCCCGATATCAGCATACTCCAAGAAAATTTCACACACGTTGGTTAGGGCCCTATGAAATAGTCTCAGTTTTTGATAATGGTGCAGTTCAGCTATCTACAATTGATTCTATAAAATTCAAACTCCTTGTAAATGGGAATCATCTGAAGATATATCAAAAGCTTGTGAGTCATCAAGACTTCTTGTAGAAGCTCCATCAAAGCATAGATAGCTCCACTCCTATAGCAGAAGCATCTGGGTCTTCCACCCATATTTTTTCCAAACTATGATTTTATCACAACTTCCATAATAAACATTTCACTCCCATGAATTTCTTTCTCCATAATAAACATTTCACTCCCATGAATTTCTTTCTCCATAATAAAAATACACCTCACCTCCTCTCTCTACCATGTTTCCACTCCATCACATCAATCCATCAATGCATGTAGCATAGAAGCACACTCTTCCTACAATAACTCTCAGGTTAGTAATACATACTTTTGCACATATATTATTTTATTCATTTATTATTTTGAACAGAGTATTCTTTTATTTTTCTTATTCTTGCATGCAAAGGCTTGGTGGGACCCATGCCTTATACTTAGTTGGGGGGAGGGGCTATTTAATGCTTGTTTCAAATATCTCCAAATCAATTTTAGCATGCAAATAGGAAAAATTTATTTCTTTCTTGTCTTTTCACGGTGACTGCCATCATGTGTGAGCTTATCTATCCTTCCGTGATTAAGTCATCATGATTTGAAAGAAATTTAAACTTAAGGTTCATTTAATAATGGCATTTTATGTGATGTGTTCAGGATGTGGACCTTAACATGCACAAATTTATTTATGAATACCATTCAAAATAACACTTATTTTCCAGGAAATAAAAGCTATTTTGTACTTCAATTTTTCTCGTAACAAGCACCTTGCATCCATAAGAAGTCCTACAATTTTTCCAGTCTTCTGTAGCATCTGTGGAGTTCTTGCAGAGCCATTTTTGTCAATTACAATCAGTAGAGACCTTCATAGGCATGAGCCTATAGATCATCAAGTTCTACTTGAGGACATGGCTGCCTGTGAATTGTTTCAGAGAAGGGGATGGCTAGATTACTGCTTAAGCCTTAATGGCTTTGATGAAGAAATTTATTTTCAATTTATAAATACTCCGAGCAATGGATTTGTAGTAGTTAAGGGTCTAAGGATAGAATTCTTAGAGGACATCATGGCATAAGTTCCAAAGTTTCCACATGAAGGAGAAAAGTGGAGTAAGGATATTGACTTGCATTCAGCCAGGGTACAATTTACCCTACATGGTGACCCACGGTTGGATATTGATAAGAAGAAGGGAACTTCAAGAACATCATTACCCATGGATTTCATGTAGCTGGCTACATTCATAATATCCTACTTCACCTATGAGGGTCATTACAAGTACCTGCATGGACTACATTTCAAGATTTTGAGCGCCCTCCCCCATGAAAATAGGCCACTAAACTAATGTAGTTTTCTATTTATTATTATGAAAAAGTAGGCATCTATAGTAGAGTCAGGAAAATCTCAATCTATTTCCCATCACTGTTTAATAAAGATAGTTGTAGAAAGGGAATTAATTAAACAATCAATTGGGACTTGGGAAGAATTCTCGGTCATGGAAGAAATGGCACCTAGAGTGGTTGGCCCTAGAGGCCAAGGTATAGGTAGTAGGGTTAATATGGAAATGAGTGTTCATAAAGTAATTCACAACACAAAACCCCTTCTTGAAGAATCTTCTTCTATACCTACCCCATCTAGGAAAAGAGCCTGCAATGTTAGTACTCCTGTGTCTGATAAAAAGAAAGGAAAAACTAGGGAAGCCAATGTCACTCCTTATAGTTCACCTACCAAGGAAAATAGTTCTATTGTCATGAAGGATAAAGGTAAAACCATAGAGACAGAGGGTATGAATCCATAACAACAATCACTTGATAATGAAAATGTTGGTAAAATATCTGAGGAACCCTTGCCCTCTCCCATGGAGGCATCGCTAGAAGAACCCGCTGTAGCCATTACGGAGGAGGTGTCCTCTAGCAGGAAGAAATGCAAGGAGCCTGTGAGCTCTTTTCAAACCATTGTCAATAAAAGTGCTAGAATTTATGCTAGTACCAGTAAAGAAGACAAAACCCTTGATTCGGTTATAAGTGTTGAATCCTCTAAATCTATAGAGAAGTCCTCTTCAAAGGCAATAGCTCCAAAAACAATAGATAGTGACACCCTATTCCACATTATGAATGATGAATCTATAGATGATCAACAAATTGATTGCATCCTCATAGACAGTGATAAAGATTCTGAGGAAACAAAGGGGTTTTTCAATAACTCTGTCGGGCAAGATACTGATGACAGTTTAGAAAATATACCCCCTAATGAATTCCCTATAGTAGATGAGGACATTTTTGAGGAGGTGTTTAAACAAATGAGTAGAGATGGGTTGGACATGCTGGTCAAAGTAGTTGAGTCATCCCAAGTGGATGATTCGATAAAAACCCTTGTCATATTTAGAGGAAAAGCTTTCATTTATGAATCCTACCAAGCAGATGATTCAGTGAAAACTCATGACAAAGGAAAAGGGGCTACTTCCACTAAAGAGGAAGTAGTAAAAATTCCTTAACCTGCATCTGGGTGGATTAATATTCTTCAGCAAGAACCCATTCCACCACCGGATTTATCCACACTTTTAGCAGTAGGATAAAGTTTGTACCAAAATTTTACATGGGAAAAGGCACAATGGGAACTGGAGACATAAAAAATGAAAATGATAATTGAGGAATAGTATTGTCAACTTGAACAGAAAAAAAATTGGATTGCATTATTAGAGAGGAGAATTAAGAAGATCACTGAATTGATTCCTTTAGCAATGGCATGTAGGTCACCATCACCAGTTTATGCTTTGTTCCTTAAGGAACAATTTGTTAACCTTCAATTGACAAGGATTATAGAGGGATTAAATCCTTCTATTGCTACACCTCATGAATTTTATGATGCCTTCCAGTCAACACCCATGCACATCAAAAACCTATTATGTGAATTCTATTTACATAATCTAGTTATGCCAAACAATAGGGATTTTAATTCACTTCTGTATGTGGGAGATGTTCAACTTAGGGTAGTAATGTCCTCGATTTAGAATAAGATTAGTAGAGAGCATCAGGCTCTGCCATATAGAGACAGTGAGATAGACACACCCTTCATGATGAGACCTCAAGTTCATAGTTCTAGGAGGACTTTCCTTGATTGGATCTCAATCAAAATGAATCCTAGTGGGTCTCACAGGGTCCTTCCAGTCAGTGAGAAGGTATACATAGATTGGGAACTGCATTCATCATAGGATATTGAGGTCATGATTGTAGCTTGCAGATAGAGGTGCATACAGATGTCCCATGACTTAAAAATTAGGGAACTTCATTCTCCACACAATTTAACTCTTGCTACTTGCTAAGCCCCATGGTCTATAATGTTGGGCCAAACACAACTGCATTATTGGATGCCCTTAAGATTTCAACCTCCAATCCTCCTCTAGCCTTTACTAGTAGTAAATGAGAGCACAAAAGATTATGATATCATTCAGGAAAGACACAGGTAGGATAGGCTTTGAGAAAACCATGGATATTTCAACTATGTTGTTGATGAGCTAGGTAAAAAGACCGCCAGTGACCTGAGGATTAGGGCCAGGATCCATAATTTCATGATTGCCAAGGACCAGCAATAATACAATTGGGGGGAATGATGAGGCTCTTAAAAGGTGATCTTTTCCATGTTTCTTACTTTCTTTTCCAGCAATTTTCTTATGAAACAGAGACTTTAAACATTTGATTTTATATGTATATTTTATATATGTAAAGATATCAGTAGGTAAATGGATGGTAAGAACATGATGTATTTTTCTTGGAAATGTTGGATAGAAGTTGAAGGATATAAGTAGTTGCATGCTAAATAAATAATCCTATCTCCTATGCTATGTTTATGGGTAGTCTCCTTCCTGTAGCCAAATGTCGTACAAGAGTATCAAATGGAAACTAGCACTTCTTTCTTAGTATTAAATGATAAGATATATTTATGTGTCAAAAGTTGTGTATGCTAACCATTTTGTAGGAATCAAGTCATGACGCATTCAAGAATAGTAGTGTGGTGTTGAAGGAGTCAACAACAGTTGTTGCTGCAAAAGTTCCATCTTATCAAAGGAGTTAAGTAAGCGATTGAAGAAGGGCATGCCAAAAGAATTTCTCAAAGGAACAATTCAATTCAATTCTTGAGTAAACACCACGTGCAGCTCTAGAACCACTGTATGATATATTCTGGGAAGAACTTGAAGACTTTCTGTTGTTGTTCGATATTTTATTTTATGAGCACTTTGTATCCTTTCGTGATCCTCATTAATGGAGTGATCCTAGATTTAGGGAGTAGTATATTTTCTCTTTAAATAAGCTGAATTTTGTAACTCTCAGCAGTCGTGAGTTAGTTGATATAATTTATGGAATAGAAGTTGACATTGTAACAATGTTTTACTTTCCAAGTAAATTTTCTCCATCAATGAATAGAGTGCATAATTTGAGTTTCAGTATCTTATCTTGATTTCATTTCAATTCACTCATCCAAGGGGCCCCACTTGGTGAGTGAATCACTTTATTATATTAGAAGTTATTTCCTAGTTAATTAAGAAGTAGCTAGAACTTTGTTGTTCCTACAGCCACTAGTAACAGAACTTGTGGACTATTCTTGTAGCATGGGTGAGTAGAGTAACCCCTATTCATGATTACTATTTTCTTAGAGGAAACACTTTTACTTGAGATAGTATAGATTCCTGAAGCTTAATGTATTTCAATTCCATAGGATTAGCCATGAGAATCAAGAATGTTTGAAGCATATACTTTGCAAATACCATTCCCATTTTACATCCCTGGTCGATAATTAAATGAGACTAAATAATCTACTTAGCAGCCATTTAGGGTGTCCAATCCTGAAGTAGCAGTCCAACGCTATGTGCTTATAAGACAATTGTTTAGCCAAGAACTTGCCTCTCACCCTAGGCCTCTTGGAAACCAAAGGACCATCTCCTAAGGCATTGGACCATCCCTATGCCCCTTGACAAACCTTCCTTTTCTACCTTCTTGCAGCTAGATGGACGAGCGCCTGCAACCAAAAAATCATCAACAAAACAAAATAACAGATCTTCTTAGGCTAGGTGATGGTTTGGATTTCCTTTATCGATATTCTACCCAAGCACTCAGGCTCTTCTAGATCTTATACAAATTTTATGTAGAGGGTCCTTCAAATCCATTCAAGATCCCAAAAACATCATGAGATCCAGACAACAACATGGTTTCTTCATTTTATTAGAGGCATACATATTCATCCATAACATGTTCACTAACCAATAAGTCTTTTTTTGTTCATCCAAAATCATAGATTATCATGTAAAAAGAACATATGTCATTAATATGATCTTCTATCTCTATACATAACTACATCCAATACCCACAGAAAAACATTCATAGTAATCCATTGAACCATGTCAAAAAATTCTCTGACATTTTTGAGTCTTTATTCTCTTATTGATAAGTTTTTAAATAGATATTATTTTGAAAATATCTCTGGTTTGAGTTTGGATAACTAGATTTTTTAAACCATATCCAAACCTTAGCCCAATCCAACAGTTCATTTAATAGGTATGGTTTCTACACCAAGATTCATTTTACTATCATAAGAACTCAAAAATTCATAACCTCTGCTTGCTAGGGCATCAAATATATTCCACAAAAAAATGAATCAAAACCAATTGTAGATGAAATATTTAAGAATCTAGTTTCCTAATATCCAACGTATTGATTTTTCAAATTGTTAAACCATGAGATAATTACAAACCTTTGCCTGCAACTCCATTAAAGATGGTTTAAACCTATTTTTCACCAAAATTATCATAAAATCCTCAAATATGTATGAAATAGACTCAAAAAATAAATGAGATTAAATTAACATATCTTTCAAATTAATTCCTTCTTTACCGAGAATCGTATTTACTTTGATACTTACTTTCATAGACTGGTTACTAGCTTCAAGGTGAAGTTGGGGTCTGTTAGGGGTATCGGGCTGGTTACAAGCTCCATGTTGGAGTTGGGGCCTATTAGTTTTAATTTTTGGTTTTTGATTTTAAAAAAGGTATTGGCTGAGGGTGTGGTGACCTCCGTAATGAGTTGGTAATCTGCTGGTAGTCTCCACTTCTCGTGCTAGCTGTATTTGTTTGGGTCAACCCCTTGTCTTGGCTGCTTTTTTAATCAAAAATATATCTTTCAAATTAATCAAATTAGAAGTAATAAATCTTTAAAATACATCTGTACCAAACATCCAAACTGAAAAATCCATTAAAAAAATCTATAACTTCTTAATTTCAAAATGAAATCACTCCTAACTGAAAAAAGGAGGAAGATAATTCATCATAATATCTAACCATAATAATTATACATGTTTTTTAGGTTGTACATGTTTATATAAGGCATGGAAATAGTAAGTAACAATGGAAACTATCAAAATGACAAGCTTTTTAATACAAAAATTGTTCAAAATTGTTATCCTCCTTCTCATTCATTCTGATTTGGAACAACACTTACACTGATTTTGTAGTGGGTTTTAATATTTTACAACATCCCAACTACTTTTTAGACCTATAATCCTCCCCTTTACAACATATTAGCAACTTTAGCAACTTTTGAAATATTGCTTTGATAAATTTATGCAACTTTTGCATTTCAATACAAATGACTCTCAAATCTTGAGTGAACATTCTTAAGATGTCCAAATGTACTATAGATGGCCTTTTACCATCTTCTTACCCCTCCATGGGTTTATTTACATGATTTGACTATATGGACCAACTAGGACCTCTTAACAGGACAATTTGACAACTTTTCACAAATGGCTTCAAATAGCCTTACATATATATATATTTGTCCTGACTCAAAATGATTGCAGCAGTGGCACAACAGAAGTCTTTGAGTCAAGTGGCAAGGGGTAAGCTTCACTGATCAACACCCAAGAGGACAAATGGTGAGATCCAATCCCTCAACACCCTAGGTGAAGGGACAAGTGTTGAATACCTATCACAGGTAATACAAAAGGACTCAAGGAAGGTTATCAAAACCCTACAATGCAAGGAAACCCAATCACTAGGTTTGGCAAAGTCCTATGCACCAAGGAATACAAATTCACAAGAGATCTCCTTAACACAATAAGTACTCAAACCCCATGAAATGGATACAAAGACTAGGGGTGGCCTACAATCACTGTCATGGCCTATTTAGGTCCAAAATATTTATTTCCAATGGTTCTTTCACTCACAAGCAGCCCATAACACTTAGGTGCTTCACAAACTAGGATTTGGCTTGTAGCCTTTTTCAGAGACAAATTTAGACATAAGTAAAATGTTTCCCAAAGAAAGTGTTAATTGGATCATGGATTCTAGTACCCTTTATGGCCTTACTAAAAATTCCCAAGAACCAAGGATTGGAAACAAGCAGAAGGCTTTGGTGTCCTAACTTTTAGACCGGGCTAAGAGGCCTAATTGGGCCACTTTAACAAAGGAAGTACCCTCTAAACTTATCACAGAGCTTCCAAACCACTTCCATTGGATGAGAAGCATTCCAAAATTTTTATATCCATGATTTGGAGTTTGGGCTCAACGTTTTAGGTAGTCAAATTACTGTTGTCCTCTAAAATCTGGGGCCACACATGAAGATGTGCCCCTAGGGCATCAATTTTATCTCTCCAAACTTCATCTTTCCATCCCAAACAAAAAGGAAATCAAATTAAATTGTTAGCACAAGAATTCCACCAAAGGGTTTTAAATTCCCATGGTGGAATCTTCCAGAATGAGTAAATTTGTGTCAAGCCCTATTTTAAGAAGCCAA
>MU226909.1:2142023-2160381 GCA_018584345.1 Thuja plicata
AGCCAGGGGCTCATAATTGTGCCAATCCTGGAACTAGGCCTCACAACTTGGTCTAGGTGCCTAACTAGACTAAACTAGATATGTTTTAGGACTCTTAGAGTCATTGCTTTTTGGGTCTAGGGTAGGTTCTCCTGCACCACAAAATAAATCAAAAATATCATATGAACTTAAATATTAATGAAATTAATTTAATGTGATCTTCTGACCTCCAAATGTTCCTATGTTCTTAGGTTCTCCTGGACCATTCTAGAATAATAAGAAGCTTCTATGAAGATAATTATTTTAATATTTCATGCTCTTTGTTGACAACTACTGTAGGATGATATGGGTTGTTTTTCTACAAGACAAATCAGATACTTTCAACATGTTCAAGATATTCAAAGCTCAAGTTGGGAAAGAAAATGGAAATATTTTCAGGTGATTAAGGTCTGATAGAGGTGGTGAGCTCACTTCTCAGAAGTTAATTGGATATTGTGAGGAATATAGAATAAAGAGACAAATCTCTGCACCTATAACCCCTCAGTAAAATGGAATTCCAGAGAGAAGGAATAGAATTTTTTTTATTTTTCTGGAACAATGACGATTCAAAAAGGGGTGGCACATTCTTTTTGGAGAGAAGTTGTTAGCACTGCTATTTACATATTGAACATAGTAGAAGTGAAGAAAGGAAAAAATAATATGCCCTATGAGCTATGAAATGGATGTACGTGTAGTTTAAACTATTACAAAATATTTAGAATTAGATGTTATATTAAAACGGATGAGTCTATAGGAAATTTTGATCATAGAAGTGATGAAGGAATATTCCTACAATATTATATAAATATTAAGGCTTATAAATGTCTTAACAAGAGAACCAACAAGATGGTGGAAAGTGCTAATGTGAAGATATATGAGTTCTCTGAGTAGAATCATGAGTCAAGTAAGAAGGAACCTAAAGATGATTATTGTGTTTTTATGTACAACTGATGGATCAACAAGCTAAAATTTAGAATAGATAAAACAATGAAGAAGAGCCAACTCAAGGCGTTGAAGAGAATCCTAAAACTAAAAATGTATTTCCAAGATATGTGAATGTAAATCACTCCCCTCATCAAATTATCGGTGGAAAGAATGAAGGTGTGTTACCAAGAAGAAAAATGAGAGAAGGTACATGTTATGTATATAAACTTGAGCCCAAAATACTTAAAGATGAATTGGAAAATGAATATTGGGTGAAATCTATGGAAGAAGAATTAGAACATCTTGAGAAGATTAAAACTTGGACATGGGTTCCAAAACTGGTGGACCATAATGTGATTGGTACTAAATGGATTTTCAGAAACAAGTTGAATGAGTAAGGTGAAGTGATAACGAAATGGGAAAGACTTGTATATAAAGGGTATATAGAGGCAGAAGCTCTAGAATATGGTGAAACATTTTCACCTATGGCCAGAATTGAAGGTGTGAGGATATTTCTAACATATGATTCTTATAAAGGATTCACAGTATATCAAATGGATGTTAAGTCAGCTTCTCTTGATATTATTTTGGAAAAAGAGGTATAAATTGAAAAAACTGAATGGTTTACTAATTCATAATGTAATAACATGGTATGTAAACTATAAAAATCTTTGTATGGGTTGAAAAAAGCACCTAGAGCCTGGTATAAGTGACTATAATCCTATCTAAATTAAATTAGTTTCATTAGAACAAGTGATAATAGTAATGTGTATTTTAAAACTAAGAAGAATGATAGGTTGTTTATTGCAATAATATTTGTAGATGATATCATTTTTGGTGGAAGTTAAGAGATGAGAAGATTGTTCGTAGAAGAGATGAGGAAATAATTTGTGACTTTTATGATTGGTAATATTAAATTATTCATTGGATTGATTCAATAGACAAAATATGGTATCTACATAAGCCAATCCAAATTTGTAAAGGAAATACTAAAGACCTTTCGGTTAGAAGACTCAAAACCTTTTGCTACCCCTATGGTAATTGGATTTAAATTGTCAAAAGGGGGAAAGTCTAAAGAAGTGGGTGAGATACAATATAGGTCTATGATTGGTAAACTTCAGTATGTAGTGCACAATGGACTAGACATAGCACAAGCAGTTAAATTAGTGGCTAGATTCTCCTCTAATCCTAAGGAACCTCATTTGGTTGTAGTGAAGAGAATATTTAGATATCTTAAGGGAACATAAGACTATGGTCTCCGGTATACTCATAAAGGTGACTTCTCTTTTAATGTGTTTATGATACTAACATGGTAGGAAACATTGATGATTGGAAGAGAAGAAGTTGTGGTGCATTTGTTCTTGGAGATAGACTTATATGTTGGAAAAGAAAGAAGCCAAAATGTATTTATCAATCAACGTTTGAAGCAAAGTATGTTGTTGCTATAACTAATTTTACACAATTAGTATGGTTCAAACAAATTCTAGAAGGAATTTAGGAGAAGGTAACTAGACCAATGGTTATCTATTGTGGAAATACAAGTGCCATTAACATTTCAAAGAACCCAGTAATGCACTCTAAGACAAAGCATATAGCTATCAAATATCATTTTCTTAGGGAACATGTATAGGAAAAGGAAGTGAGATTGGAGTATGTGCCAACTAAGGAGAAGGTTGCTGATATTTTCACTAAACTATTGCCTAAGGCTGCATTTGTGTATATAATAGGCAGGTTGGGGGTCAATCCTGTTTCTAAGTTGAATTAAGAAGATTTTTTTGCATCAATCCAAGTGTTTTTATTGAATAACTTTATTCCTAGATTGATGTTGTGGGGCTACTCTTTAGGGGGACCATCTGTGAAGATATATTTTTTGGTTAGTTTGGTTAGTTAGATTTAGTAGAGAAGATATCAAGTGTGTTTGGCATATTTTGAATTGTTGTCAAAAGGGGAGATATAGGAAGAGGTATGGGGAGAAGAACAAGAGGCATGTGTGCATGATAATGGATGATTAAGTGTTGAAGTAGGATATCATAGATGAGTGAAGTTTAGTGGAAAATGAGAGTGAGTTGCATAAAGAGAATGTTGCGATCAATGCAAAAGGGAGAGATTGTTTGCATAATTGATGAAATGATGTTAATTTTTTTTGGAGTTTTCATGATGTAGACTAGATTACATGATGATTGGTTATTATGTTTCTATTGATTTCAACTATTGCATTTTTGTTCTTAATATGTCGTCATGCATTATTGTGTTGGATAAAGAAGTTTCAGTGACTTTCAGTGATCCTGATCTTTATGTGAGACTTATGTATGTCTCTGGATGTCAAATGTATGATTTCTAAGTACTGCAGTGATCTTATGCTAAATTTATAATCGGTTGAAGTATTATAGTACAACTACAAGAATAGTTAATGACAGGTAATAGGTGATTTTAATATCTTGTCAAATCATTATTCATTATTGTGACATGGTCAAAGGATATGGAGGTAATTAATCATTAGATGCTTCTTCTATGACTACAACTAATTTGAAAGACTGATGGATCCGTCAACAAATAAATTTTGTTTAATAGGTTAATGTACTTATGTTCTCCAAAGACAATAGATAAATCATTGAGTGGTTATCGGTGTTGAGGTTGTGGTGGAATTAGTTAAGTTAGTAATGATCTGATGATGTGTCTTAATGATTGTAGGTGAAGATCTTTCATCACATTATTCTATGCTAATGTGTAGACATGATTGTAGTGGAAGCATGTGTTTGGTAAAAATGTGTTTGACCCCTTAACACATAAATCTATGTAAATCATTTTATTAGCTGACGTGGACTTAGAAATATGCTTTGTGAAATGAATTTGGTTTTGTGGGGTGTTAGATCTGAGTGAGACGATTGTAATTCAAATATATTTTTATATTTAGGGCTCGATTAAGTAGAATTAAAATTTTAGTACATAGTGGATGAATTTGAAAGTTCTTGTTGTCAATTGTGTATTAGTCAAGTGTGATTAGAAGGCATAGGTTGCGATCAAGTCAAGGAAAATTAGAGTATATTATGAAGAGATTATGTGCTTCATTTGATCTGATCAAGCAAAGGTAATGATATTCTATAGATCATTCCTATTGGTTTTCCCTAATAGTCACAGCAGGCTAAATCTCTTAATCGGGTAGATCCTAGTAGATCTTTATTGTAAAACCTCTAAAAATGTGACACTTTCTCTAGTGTTCTAAGTCCTCTAACAAGGATACTCTTAACATAGTAAAGGTCCTAATAGGCTTAAGACAAATCTCTTAACTAGGTAGCACCTAATAGTGTTGTTGTAAACTCCTAACGAGGTTATTCTCCTGAAAGGGCATACTTCAAAAGAGTACATCATTTAGTGGGTACTAATTCCCAGCATGGTTTTCTCCCTATTTGGATTTCCATGAAATGAATATTTGAGTTAACTTTGTGGATGTGTTTTTATTTTTATGTGTTTAATTTTCTTATGGTAGTAATAAACTTTTGAATGGTGTTTAGAGTTTGAGAGATCAATAAGTAACTGTTATCAGCTAAAAACTCATTCAAGCCCCCCTTTAAGTATTTTGATCTTAGGATTAATAGAAAAAATTATAAAAATCATTCAATTTTATTCCCAGAGACTCTAATTCATACCAACTATCAAAGGAATTGGATACATTGAAGGAGAAGAAGTTTTGGGGATTATAAGATCATAGGAATAGCTAAGCTAGCTGTAGAATACTCTGGGTCTACGTAGATTTAGTGGACCAAGTGGAAGTTGACTCCTCAGACATGTCAAAAACATATTACTTAGTTTGATTATATTCCTTGGGTTGATCAAGTCCCAATTATTTATACTTAGCTTTGTAAACATGATTCACATGGAAAAAGCTAGGGTAGGGAGCGCTAGGCAGATATTTTGCTTGGTGGCAGATAGTGCTAAAAGTTGGATTATTTAGATCAATCAAGAGAAAATGATAAGGGATAGCTTGAGGCATATGGTTGAGGTGAAAATTATATAATCTTAGGATTAAGCCCTTGTGGAGTGCAACCCCATTCTCATCCTTGGCCTTAGACACAGACCGAGATAAGGGAGAAAAAATCCAAAAAGGAAATCTAAATTTAATGACTCTACAAAAGTGGTTTAACATTGGAAAAAAATAGGAGTGGAAATGTTTATATCTACCTTTCAAAGTGATGAATTTGATTAAAATGGATGCAATGACCTTCCACTTTCTAGGAATCTGGTCTTTTTTGAACCCATTTTGCAACCTTGAAACCTTCTCACTAGAGTCTAAGAAGCACTGAAAGTCCTCTTTGTAATTAACCTTAGAATTATGTGACAAATATTTTCCCTCCATACTCAAACGAGTTACAATGGAAATGGTTTCTTCCAAAACAAAAAGGAAACACCACCAATGGTGAGCTTCCCATCCACCCAAGACTCAAAAAACTTCTCGGAAAGTTTAAGGTTGAAACCCTTCATACCCTCGATCTAGTTCTTGACCTAGCCATTTGTAATAATATTCCACACCTTCTCATCTTTTTTGTCTTCCTTGCAGGTTTTTGGCTCAATTTGATTTAAAGACCCACAAATCCTTCTAGAAGAGAAGCCACAACTATAAAGAGCCCCAATAACACTACAAATATAAAGCCACTACATATTTTTCATGCTGCAAGGAAATCACATAAACACAAACCTTTTTGGATCAAGTAACCCAAATATGCAGAGAAAAAGAGAGAACCCAAAACACTAGCTTCGTGAGGAGTAATCAACATATCTTATCATCATAAAGTTATGTCTTCATTATTTCTCAGGATGGAAATATCTATTATGTTCTCTACATGAACTGTCTAGGGGAGAAAACTCATGCCTTCCAAAAAACTAATATTTTTCATGAATCTTCCTTCCATCACAAGCCTATCTGCAGTGTTGTTACCCTCTTGAAAAGTGTTTTAGCAATGAATGCCTCCAATATGGTGAGGTTCCCATAATATTTAAAAAAAACATGCGATGTTTCACATCCTTTCCTATTAGGATCATAATTATATTCATTACATAACCCTCTACAATGACCCTTTGATAACCACAATTAACCGCTAATATCACCCCATGATAAACTGTGTATGCCTTTGCCACATGCGTAGTTTGAGATCCTAAGTTCACCATGAATGTTTCCACCTTGGCTCCCCACATGTCTCAAATGATACCACCCCCACTTGTCTGACCTGGGTTCCCTAGAGAATAGTTTTCCAAGTTCAATTTCACCCATCTGGGATTAGGCGGACCAGTTTACCAATTTTCTTAATCCAATCTTGTTGGATTTATAACTAATAAGACTACTAAAAAGACTCCATCTTCTGGCGATATCCTAGTCGTGAAAAGAGGGAGGGGTGGAATTATTAGAATGAAAAACATTAACCATGGATTCCTTAATATTCTTAATAGTAGAGTGAAAGACAACCTTCTCAGTATTGTCTTTGTTCCTTAAAATATGGTTATTTCTCTCCTTCCAAAGGGACCAGCTAGCATAAAGGAGAGAATGCCACCACAAATCTCTTGTGAAATGGTGAGAGGAAGGTGGGAGCTAGCATTCAAGGATCACTTGGGGATCCTCCATCCAAACCCAATTCATATTGAAGAGAATCATTAACCTTTATCTCAGACTCCAACCATACTCAGAGGAGAAGTAAAGATGATTAATGGTTTCCTCCATGTTTTCACATAATGGACAATAGTTGACTAGCTTAATGCCTTTCTTTTAGAGATTTTCCAACGTGAAAATCTTCATATGAAAGAAAATCCAAAAAAGGAACCTAACTTTAGACATCACCTTTAGGGTCCACATTCTCAACCAATTGAACAACTGGGGCCAATTAGGGGAGAGAAGGGAAAAGCCAGATTTGATAGAGTGAACCCCCAAAAAAAAAATTCTTCAAATTAATTAGTTTGGTTAATTTATTTTTAATAATCTCTTGGAGTTGAGAAATTGAATTAATTGCACAAAGACACCACAAAGTGGCCCCTCAAACCTCCCAGGAAAAATATTACACTTTGGGGGAGAAACGGATAGATCCTAATAATCACTAATGTGAGTGCCCAGCCGCTGTGTAACGTAGATTTCCAAAGCAAGAAAAAGGAGATGGTAATCCAAAGGGGGTTGAAAAATCCAAGGGTCCTTCCAAAATTTGACAGTAATCCCATAAGAAATCAACCAGAGAAAACCTTGATGAAGAGTGGGAATGGTTTTAGCTAAATTGTTCCAAATGTTGTAGCTACCAGATAGTTGGCGCTCCATAAAGATATGACCAGCTCTATTCTAAAGATACTTTTCTCTCATAATATCATCCCAATTTGTAGAACTCCTTCTTGACTAAATCATGATTACCCCAATCAAGAAAACATGGAATATAAATAGTTCTATGAGTCAATAACAAAGGAAAATTTTTTTTTATACTAGATAGAAATAGAAATGGGACATTCTATAGAGGTGGGAGGCTCAACAAGATCTTAAATATCCTTAAAAAGTGTAATAGTGAACAAATGTCTGAATATTAAATAAATAATATATGAGCATCATCTACTATGTAATAATAGAGCTCTTTGTCTAAATTGGCTACCGATTTGGGGGGAGTATAGATCACTAGGCCATGATTCTTTATACTCATAATAAACATGATATTACTAAGATTGATAGATAAAGGAGAAGGACCCACCTCCCTTATGACTATTAATACATGCACATGGACCTAGAGCAGGGAATGAAGGTGTTAGCTTTGGTTTCAACTAGCAATTTCATGGTATTAGATAGCGTTCAATTTTTAATTTTAATAAGAGGAAGGAGGAAAGATAATTTCTATAAATAACAATATAGCAATGTGATATATGTTTATAAAACACATAGAAAATATCCAAGCATAAGGCATATACGAAATATTAAACAGAAGGCCATTATAAAAGAAGAATCTCAAAAAATAAAAATGTTACATAAGTCATTATAGAGATGTAGCCAAAAGATGGGTTCAAAATTTTTAATAGGGCCTATTAAAATGAAATCTTCAAGTCATTATCAAGAATGAGAAAAATCAATGAACAAAGGTAACCACAAACTTATTAATTTCATAATTTCTAAGTACACCCCAACAACATGCACAGATATAAGAAGTTATATTATATTAAATGATACTATTAAAGTAATTTAATCAAGAATCTAAATAAAATCTCATATTCAAATAATAGATATACAATTTGATTAATTTCTCTTTTGAGAGAAAGTATTAGTAAGTTTGAATACTGAATTGGATTTCATAAGTAGAGCTTTGTGATGATATAAGTAGGTTTCTTTGTGAAAGGCAGTAACATGTTGGAAGCTAGTTGGTTGAGCTTGTTTTTCATGTGGATTTCTATTATGGTTATAAGTTTGACTCTGTAGCCCTTGAAAAAGGCACAGATTTATAGATATGAAGTATTTTTAGAGTAAATCTCAAATCAATTTAGATCATTTTATTTTTACATTGATTAGTGTAGGACTGGTCTGATCTAGTTCTCAGCATGCTTAATCCATGATCTTGCATAAGATTGATAGAGTTTTAAATGACCATTACCTATAAGTCTAAGAATTATCCACAGTTGTATGACAAAATGGTAATTTTTAGCAAGAGATTTATTATATATACATATTTGTGTTATCTGGTAAACCCTTCTGAGTGTGTGGAAATCAAAGTGAAGAAGGCTTGTATGCCTTTTTAATGTTGGCTTTTCCTGTCCTCAATTTGTAGATGATGCAAATTTTGTGAATTAGGTGAAGATCCATAGATCTAATTCCCACTTTCTCTTTTAGGATTGAGGGTTACAAGAAAAACACCCAATAGGAAAAATAATAATGCAATCATAAACTAAAGGTACTTCTAGGAATATCCACAATATTTATAATTTGTCATTTCTCCCCCTAGGAACAAGCTCACCCTAAATCCAATCTGATTATATGCTCTTCTCTCCATCAATTTCTCCCCCTTGGATGCACACTACTCTTCTTGGATAAACCATTTTTCTTATGTGCAAGTATATGAACTTTCTCTTCAGTGCTCTTCTCTCTTTATTCACATATGCTTTCTCTCCAAGATTTTATGACCTTCTCTTTTGCACTTGCTCTTTACACCTTATTTTTTCACATCTACTTTGTCTTCCCCTTTGAAACTAATGAAAAAGGTGTATTAACTTCTCTAAGACATCAGACGCATCCAAATACTAATCAAACACATCTTCATTACAATTATTACTACTCCCCTTGAGTAGGAACTTGAATATAACAATTCGGTTGTAAGACTCTTCTTTAGAGCATACTAGATTGATGCAATCTCTTGTATCTTAGTTCTAATCAAGAGGGGTAATGACCCCTAACTTTCCTCCAAGAATAGACTCATTACTTATAATATCCTTTAATTTCTTTGTCTTGACCATGTTTCAACACTTTGATCTCTTCCCATCTTCCTTCTCCTTCTCATTAGCTTTGTCATCTTTCTGTATAACTTTGAAATTTTCTTTCATATCATAATCCATCCTTTCTGGACCACACTCGTCTACTTGTATATCTTTTTAGTATTTGGAAATTTGTGTAGACATATTACATCTAATACATATGTTAATATTCCTCTTATTGTCATTATTCCTCATCATATCACATAGATATCTACCTATTTTCCCTTGTGATGGTATCATTTATCCTTCTAACACCATTGAATATGGTTGAGATAAGATTATTTATTTTACATCTAGGGAAGTGATTTTTATTTTTGAGGATCTGTGTCCAAACTTTCCACACTCAAAACACTTACCATTGAAGTTTTTCTTTTTAGGTCATCTTCCCAAAGTCTTCTAATTCATTTTCATCTTTCTACAAAAATCTTCCTCTGACCCTTGTTATTCTTGTTACCCTTGTCTTTCTTCTTTAACTCGTTCTTATGATCTTTAGATTTTTTCTTATTCTCTCTCTTGTTCTTTTGTCTTTCAGCTTCAATCTTGTCTTGACCAAACTTGGATCATTCTCCTCTCTCAAGTCTAACACCACTATTCTCTCTTTCAACAAATGCCTCCATTTTATCTTCCCTAGTCATGATTTTTTCTATATGTTTTTTTAATAGTTGCAATCTCTTCCTTAATATACCTAGACCATTCATCATCAATTGCCTCAACCAATGATATTAGGAAAATCTTATCTTTTGCAATCTTTATTTTAGATGAGCTACCTTATTCTTATCACTAATTATATGTCCTTCATTGTGATTTAATCTCAAACACCTTGCAGCCTTCTACCTACTCTCTGATATTTGAACTTCTACTTCTCCACTTGTGTAGGCTGTATCTTCTACACTTTTTTTTACACTTAGACTTTTGTTCTCCACTTTCTGATTTTAACTATGATCTTTACTATCATCATTATGTCCATAATCATTAGACCTAGCCAAATTCTCAAGACTGTCATTCACTTTAAGATTTTTCCTTTACACAAAATTCTTCAACCTTATTTATAGCACCTATATGCTTTAATTTTGGTAGAATAACCAAGGAAAATACCTTCATCACTCCTTGCATCAGAATTTCCTATGTCTTCATCTCTATTAATGTAACATCTAATACCAAAATTTTTGAGATACTTAATAGTAGGAAGATGACCTTAACAATTATTTGGATCAACATGATGATCGAGGGAGCTAGGGCTTCTAGAGGAGCAGGAATGGGCACTGAAGAAGGTGCAGAGGGAGGCGAGGATGGAAATGCCAATGGGGAGGTGGGGCTTGTGGGGGAGTCTTTCACTATGGAGGTCTTAGTAGAGGAATCTATGGTGCAATCTTCTTCTGGTTTGTTTGGGGAGGGTTGTGTCCCTTCTCTCCTTGCAGGGGCCGCTAGGTTCTCAGTTTATCCTCCCTCTCCTCTTGCATGGTCTCCTTTGGTCGAGGCCACCGTCATTGGTGGTTTTTTCTTTGGGACCAAGCATGAGGCTTGTGCTATTGCGGCTGGGGTCCAAGGTATTGGTGAGTTGCTGCTTTCCCTTGATCTTTATGTGGGGCAGCATTTTCTACCAATGGTCCCAACAGTGCAAAATGGGGTATGGGAGGCTCAGGGGCTGCCGATGTTTGGCATCATTTCTTTGATGTAGTCTTTGGGAGGTAGAGGCCCCTTCTTTTTCTTGTGTTGGGTATTGGTTTTGCTTGTCTTCTAGAGTTTCTCATGTGTGGGGAGTCTCTTTAGGGGTTCATGGAAGTGGGAAATGTAGTCTATGTCTGTGATTGGTTTCTCCTTGATCATGAGCCTTTTTTAATTTTTATCTGCATCCCTCTTACAAGAAGAGGATGCAATTTTTGTTTTGAAGAGAAAGACTAGGGAATAAATTTTGTAATGTTTGGATTCTAGTTCGTTCCTTTTGAATTTTTTGTTGGATGGAAGGAATGCTCTTGGTTTGGCTCTTTCTCTTCCTGTTTTGCTGATTTGGTTTTATCGGATCTTGTCCCTGCCCTACTCTTCAAAGATTTTTCTTTCTGGGATGGCCCGTTATTTGTATTTTTTTCTCTGTGTTGTAATCCTATGGAGGTGGAGCATACCCATTTAGAGGTGGGGTTCTTTCATGTGGCTTCTTCGTGGTGGAGTGTCTCTCAACTTCAACTTTCTTCCCCCTTACTTCCTATTGAGGTGGAAGATTTGATTGAGGTGGAGGCTCAATAGAGGACTATTGGATGGAGGTTTCTTGGGGCTGCATGTATTCTCCTTCTTATTTTAGTCACAGGATGGCTAGATGGAAATGGAAGGGGGTCAACCCTTTCGGTTCTAAGGTGGTTGGGATTGTGATGTGGTTCTTATTTACGGCTACTTATTTTTTGTTGGTGCTAGTGATACCCATTTCTTTGGGTATTGGTCCTATCAATAAATTTGTGGTTTAAAAAATTTATGGATCCTCTTTTTTCTTTCTTTTCTAGATTTCCCTGTGCTAGTGGCGGGTAGGTGTGGTCAGATAGATGCTAAAAGCTTTCAAGGGCGTAGTCTGATTGCTGGGTTTGTTGTTTCTTGGATTCATGTAAAACCCTGGTCTTCTATCTCAGGAGTTTTAATACTCCAATTCATTCAATGATGTAAGGCATTGGCTTATTTTCTAGGCATCTAGGGTGTTTAGTGTCTCATCTTTTCTAGGTGCTGGAAGTTTATTGTTTGTGGGCTGCTGGTTCTTCTTAGCAGCACTTCTTTTTGGGTTTAATGGGCTGGTTTCTAGTCCTATTTTATTTTAGTGAGCTTAACGTCTATTCTTTTGATTGTATTGATGTATGGGGTTTCGGGTCCCCTTAAAACAAGTTTTTACCTACAATAAAAAATAGTAGGAACATGACCACACCAAAGTTCATAGGGTGCCTTACTAGTTCCATGCTTGATTTGTACTCGATTAAGAGTGTATACTGTAGTGCTCACAACTTCTCTCCTAAATATTTGTCAAATTTTTTTTTCAAGCATCATGGTCCTTGAAGTCTCAAGAATAGATCTATTCTTGCACTCTACTACGTCATTATTTTTTGGATTCCTAGGAGTATATAAATCTCTCTTGATTCCATGCATCTCATAATATGTGTTGAACTCATTTGATGTAAACTCTCCACATTTCTATGATCATGGCTTCTTCAACTTCAAACCTATCTCATTCTCTACCATTTCCTTGAAATCCTTTAACTTATCAAAATATTCAGATTTCTCTATCAAGAAGTTCACCCATACCATCCTTGAGTAATCACCAATTAGTAGCATACAATATTTGTGACCTTCTAGAATTCTTGTCTTGGTATGGCCACAAAAATTAGTATGAACAAGATCAAGAAAACCATTTGAATTTTCTTTCTTGGAGTGAAAAGTAGCTCTTGTTTTATTTCCCAAATGACATTCCTTGTAAAAATTGTTAGTGGGATTTTTTATCCTAGGAAAATCTCTAACAATAAAAGTAGAGCTTATAGCAACAATTTTGTCAAAGTTCACATGACATAATTTCTTATTCCATAACAAAGTTTCATTTACTTGTGTATTCATTCAAGTATTCTAACCATTATTCAAAATAAATATATTACCTCTTGTCCTAGATCAAGTATCAATCTCCTTTCCATAGTCATTGAAGATCTTAAACACATTGTCCTTGAAATGCAGTCCATAGCCTTTATGGATCATCTAACTAGCACTAAGAAGATTATTTCTCAAACCTTGTACATACAGTACATAATCAGTGTTATTTTTACTATCCAAAGTAATTGAACCTCTTACTCTTATCTTACTACCATATTTGTGACCCCATTTCACTTTGCGGCCATCATACCTCTCAAAGCTCACAAACTTACTCTTGTCACCAGTCATATAATGAGAGAACCCACTATCAATCACCCACCTATCTTCCTTCAAAAATTGATCTGATAGAATTTTCTCTTCAACAACATCTTTAGAAGAATTAGAAGTCATTACAATATCAATCATAGGATCATCATACTCCTTAATGAAAATTAATGTGATTTAATCATCATCCTTGTCATCTTCATTATTAGTAACACCATTATCATCAAGAGCATAGTATCACTTTCTTTCTCTAGGCTTAGTCTCATACTTATGCCTAGGAATTCTATTAGGACACCTATATGCAAAATGTCCTACTTTACCACATGACAAGCATTTAAAAGGAATATTTCCTTTATAATTACTAGTGGTAGGAGCTCTATATTGTACTCTCTTGTAGAATTTGATTCCAAATATTCAATCTCTTTGTCTTCCTCTACCATTTTCTTGAACTATTTCTCCTATCTTGTCATCCTCCTAGTAGCTTTCTCAGCCAAATCTTAATTTTGGATATCCTTACTTTTCACTATGGATTTGAGTGTTGTATTAGTCTTGGGAAGTGATCCACCTAATGCACTTAATTCAAAGGTTGTAAGCTTTCCAACTAGGTTTTCCTTTATCATATTTGTTACTATCCTTATTTATTCAATATATCCAACCTTGTTGTCATAGGAAAGAGGCAATGATCTCAAAACATTTGCAACAATCTCATCTTCATCAAGTTTACCTCCAACACATCTGATCAAACACATTATCTCATTGATCTTTAGCATGTAGGATGAACTTTTATCATCTTCGCAGCTTCATATTTTTCCTTTAAGATCTACAACTTGGCCATCTTTACCTACCGAGTCTCCTTCATAAATAATTTGCAAATTATCCTATATCTGATCTTCTTTCTCTAATTCCATGATATTAGTCATCTCTGTATTAGTTAGTGCACTCAAGAAATATTCATTTTTCCTAATTTTTACCTTGGCATGATTGATCTCATTAGGATTTGTAGGGTTTTCAGGAGGGTTTTATGAACTCTTTGTAATCCTCAAACAATATTCATCAATACATATAAGATGTATAATCATGTGGTTCTTCCATAAAGCATAGTTGGCTCCATCAAATCTTGGACTATCCTGATGACATGTAACTAATTATATGTTTGACAATGTTAAGTTGAAGATAATGTAAAGCATTAAATCAGTTAATGTTTTGTATTGTCATTGATGTCAACTTAATATCATCTATACAGTCATGTACATAATGTCAAAGACTTTAGAGACTCAATGGAGCAAAGGTTATGCTTTCAGTAATGCATAAAAGTCAAGTATTCACTTAGTGACAAACAACGTTGATGTAGTGCACACTGACAGTTAGAGGAAAGAAGAATAGTCACAATGATACGTGACAAGCTAAAGTATAGTGTTGCCCAATGAAGCAAAACCATAGTGATGCCCGAGGAGAAAATTCATAAGGTTTCCTGATGAGTAAAATTCCAATAATGCCCAATAGATGGAGACCACAAAGCTAATTGGAGTCTCACCAATGGAACTGTCAGTTGTCACTGACAACTAACTACAGAAGTGACCGATGGAACATAGAGTTCCAAAAATGACAAAATATCTAGCTGGCAAGAGATAGAGATAGACTTAACTGGTTGTTTTCTTTTTTTATTCGACCAAAGTTAAGTGATTGATTTAAAGATGATTTGTATAGTTGGAAAGAAGATAATTATGAGACAAATCGGTAGTTATGCTTTAAATCTAATTGGCTGGATTTTTTTTCACACCAAGAATAAAGAATCAAGAAACAATGAATATCATGTCTATATAAGAGATAAGCTTAATTGATTTACGAATGGTATTAAAGGGAGTGAATAGAAAGAGTATGCTGAAGAGAAACTGATGAATAATAACTTCATATAGTACTAATCAATCAAGCTAAAGGAGACCTAAGGAAATCTACAGACATTGATGCACAGTGAAGCACAACATCACAGAGCAGAACATGTGCAACACAAAGAATTGAATTGATACATTGATCAAAGAGGTAATGTACTTAAATAGATCTAAAAATCTGCAATTCAAAGTTGCATTAGAAACAGGTCATAGTATTTCAGTTTAACCATTGAAGCATCAAGTCTCTTAACCAAGAAGGACTTAACAATCTTCTATATATTGGGGTAGATCCCAAGGAGTGCAAAAGATATTGATTCATGAAAGTACCATTGGACTTGCCTGATACCTATTGACAGTCTAAGAAGGAGGCTGATTCAAGGATGGTAGCAATAGATGCCCAATACTAAGTGACAACCTCTATGTATAAAATCCTCTAACAAGGTCACACTTAACAGTGTGTTTGTAATCTTTAACAGGGTTGGCTCCTAACAGGGCTCACTTCAGAAGAGTGAAAATTTAGGGTACTGGTCCTAGTGGTTTTCTCTCTAATAAGGTTTCCACGTTAAAAATTCATGTGTTATGTGTGTATGATTCATTTATTTATTTATTTATTTGTATCTGACATAGTTAACACCAAATTGATTGGTATACTCTGCTTATTTACTGAGTTTTGGTAAATAGTTATACTGCTTATCGGTAATCAAGAAAGAATAAGGAAAGACAGAGAACACTGACAAACAGTTAATCATTATAAGTATTTCATGGCATGCATCTTGTAGGGACATAAAAATCTAAGGTTTATTGATTGGTGGTTAATGTTTGAAGGATAGATTTTGAGGCCATTGATTCACCCCCCCTCTCAGTTATTACTAAAATATCATTCTTGAATGCTACCATCTTCGAATCTCCCTCAAGTAGTTATACTTTCTTTAAGGGACAAGGACCTGATACCAATTGTAGGATATATGTAGAAATAAACTAAGAGGGGGTGGGGAGGAGGATGAATATGTTACTCCTAAACCACTTAAACCTTCAAACCCTTAAACCATTAAATTTGAAACCATTTAACACATTAAGCTTTATTATTGATATGTAAAATTTAATGCATGTCAACACAAATAAAATAACATCATAACCACATTGTTAGGATGAATTTAGAATAACTTAGAAGGGGGTGAATCAGTTATCCTTAGGTCCAGATGTGCCCATATAAAACTTTAAACAAACTTCAACAACTCAGATTTGCTTGGCAATAATAAACAATAAAAGTGTGTAGTTTACTGCACTAATTAAATAAGCTTACAGAAACTTAACAGTAAAACATAACAAAAACATTCACACATTTTGACACCATGATTTAACGTGGAAACCCAATATGGGAGAAACCGCCAGTAACATGCTACCAAAATTACACTCTTCTAAAGTGATGCCCTGTTAGGAGCCAACCTTGTTAAAGGTTACAAAAAACACTATCAAATGTGGCCTGGTTAAAGGATTTAATCACCCTATAAGGAGTGGCCTTGTTAGAGGACTTGGAACATTCCAATCTGAATGTCACCTTATTCAAAGGATTTATACAATGATTGTTAGGTCAACCTGGTTAAAGGATTTTAACTGATACAATGTTTAGAAAGTAATCAGCAGATGTGATCTGATACATAAAACTTACTTTTCAAATCTAGATCCAATTTTATCTCTAATGCTAATTCACTAAGTGGCCTAAATTTTCATCTCAAACTTTAGATCTTCTTTGAAATCCATCAAGAAATCACTTCGCTTCTCTGCTCAGCCTTCTCTGCTAGGTCTTTACCAATCAGTCAATTAACTATGCAATAGTTTTGTATTCAACTTCTCCTCACTTGGATCCGATAAAAATAACCATAGTATGTTATAATATACCTCTTCATCTAGGCCAGATAAATCTTTGGCCACTTAATCAAGATCGTAGATCTTAGGTTAGGTGAGATCCAATGGATATTTCCATCGTTACATTTAATTTACTTCTCCAATACAGTGATTAATTAAACATTGAATCCATGTGTTAATAATAGTTTCCCATGCATTAAATGAGTATGGACCAATCTTAATTAACAATGCATATCCCAATAAAACCAACTATGTCAGCCATAGATCTCAAATCTCATCAATTAAAAAAATATTGTTGCTCGGCTTTCTCTGTCTCCCTCAGCATTTCACTGTCACTCGGCATCATCTTTGCTTTTCTCGGCATCATCTTTCTCTTTTCTCAGCATCAACTTTTCTTTTCTCAGCATCAACTTTCCAGTGAACTGTCAGGGATAGATAAACAACATATCACTTTTCCAAAGTGCCAAATGATCAAGTGCCCTAGTGTATACTCATAAATCAACCATTTCCTTGGTCTTCTTTTTATCCCATTCTTTCAAATCTTCATCAATCAATCGATAACGTACTCAAACATACAACAGTAGTCTCACATGTTAAGGTTTGACATCAATGACAAAATAACAATTGTCTACATTGTAGCAATCTTTCCAACAATCTCCCTCTTTGAAATTGATGGCAACACTAAACTATAAAACAATTATTTTGAACCAATGTTACCATACAATCCAAAAAAAAATACCTGTGTTCCTGATATGATCAAATCTTCATTAATGTCTTTAGCTTCATCTTGACTCCCTCTATGTCTATAATCACACTGAAAATGTTTTTTGTTACTGTTCAGCTCCCTCTTTCAGTAATATCTCCCTTGTATCTGTTGTTTTAGCAATATTCTCCCTCTTTGAAAACAATGCCAAAGATGTTGACATCTTCATTATGCAGATTCTTTTGTTCTAATATTTGTATCATGTTGTTCCTATAATCTTTGTGTATGACTGATATTCTTTTCTATTCTTGTCTTCTACTTCACTTTTTTAGGCAGCATCCTAAAAATGTGACTTACTATGCATCAATGTGTCAAGTGTTCTGATTAAAACATTTGATGCAATAATACCATTCATCACTATTTATCCTCTACTAGGGGAATTACCGCCAATTTACCTCTTAGATACTCACGAGCATCCTTGGGTAATGCTTTTGTAAATATGTTTGCCAACTGTTCCTTAGTGTTCACATATTCTAGTCTCACTTCCTTCATTTGAACTAGCTCCCTCAATTAATGATACTTGATATATATATATATATATATATATATA
>MU226909.1:2175323-2199065 GCA_018584345.1 Thuja plicata
TAAGAATGGTCTTGTTTGATGCCTCTGCTTGACCATTTCCTTGCGGGAAGTAAATGGAGGACCAATGTTGTTTAATCTTGAATTTCTTGTAGAGTTGTTTAAGGTCCTTATTTTTAAACTGGCCTTCGTTGTTAGTAATAATCTTGGAAGGCACTCCATATCGACAGATGATATGGTTTAGAATGAATAGATAGACTGTCTTGCCAAAGGCAAAAGAAAGTGGGACAACTTCTACCCATTTAGTAAAGTAATTAGTAGCAGTGATGATAAATTTGTGTCCACCTGATGAGTTCGGGTGAATTTTCCCAACAAGATCAAAGGCCCAGCACTGAAATGGCCAATGAAAAATAGAAGGAATGAGCTCCCTACCTGGAGCATGTATCAGGTTACCATGTTTTTGACACTTTTCATATAAATTTGCAAAATCTACTGCATCAATCTGCATTGTGGGCCAATAGTACCCCGCCCTAAGCAACCTTCGGGCCATGGCAAGACCATTGGAGTATCCCCCACAGACGCCCTCATGAATGTCAACTAATGCTTGATCAGATTCTTTCTTTTCTAGGCATCTAAGAAGTGTTCCATTTAGACCCCTCCTATACAAGTCACCAGCGATAAGGGAATGGCGAGAGGCATTACGGGTAAGATTTCTGTGTTTAGATCGGTTAAAGGTTTCAGGTATAATGCCATCACAAAGATATGAGTAAATGGCACCATAATGGGATGAGTCATGACCAACAAGGGTACAAATAATATGGCTTTCTTGGGAGTCAAAGATAGGGTGATGTAGCTCTTCCACCAGGAATTTAAATCTTGATTCATGTTGCTCTAACTGAAGGAGTGAAGCAAGTGTAGCCATAGCATCAGCTACTTTATTTTTTGCTCTAGGGATTTATTGAAATGTGACAAATGTGAAGTATCTCTTTAAAGAATCAACCATATTTTTGTAAGGTACCATCTTCTCATGTTTTGTTTGATATTCATCATTAACTTAGTTGATTATCAGTTGTGAATCCCCATAGATGTGTAACTCTATGATTCTCCATTCTATGGCCATCTTAAGTCCATTTGTTAAAGCTTCATATTCAGCAATGTTGTTTGTACATGGGAGCAATAATTTATAAGGCTTAGGAAATGTGTACCCATTATGAGAAACAAACAACACACCAGCTTCTAAACCATTTTGCATAAAAGATCCATCAAAAAACATCTTCCAAGTTCTTTCAGTCGTATACATAAGATGCTCATCTAGGAAGTCAACTTGAATAGGAACATCATCTTGTAATGGGAAATCAGCCAATTGATCTACTATAGCTTGTCCTTTGATTTCTTTTCTCTCAATGTACTCTATGTAAAACTCTGAAAGTACCATCATCCATTTAGCAAGTCTACCTGTGAGGGAAGCCTTACTCAACATATATTTGAGTGGATCTATTTTTGCTATGAGGTGTATAGTATGCACAAGCATGTAATGTCACAAATTTTGGGAAGCAAACACAACAACCAAGCAAGCTTTCTCAATGCTAGTATAATTAACCTCATATGAAACAAGAGTACAACTAATGTAGTATATTTCTCTTTCTTTCCCGTTTTCATCAATTTGAGAAAGTAATGCCCCCAACAAAGATTCTGTTGCTGAAATGTATAAAATAAGAGGTTTCCCTAGGCATTAAAATAGGAGGATTGGCCAAGTATTTCTTAATTTGATCTATGCTCTTTTGACAATCCTCATTCCAAATACATTTGACTCCCTTATGCAAGTTCTTATTGAAGGGTTGACCTCTATCTACCAATTGTGAAATAAATCTCCTTATAGATTGAAGACATCCTTGAAGACTCCTCATTTGAATAATGTTTTTAGGAGGTCGCATATCTATGATTGCTTGAACATTTTTAGGGTCTACCTCTGTTCCTTTTTTTGAAATGATGAATCCAAGTAGTTTTCCAGAGGTGACTCCAAATGTACACTTTGTAGGATTTAACCTTAGCGGAAATTGTTCCATGCGATCTAGAATTACTTCCAAATCATCTAAGTGTGTATCTCTTTGTTTAGACTTGGCCAAAGTGTCATCTACATAGTCTTCCATATTCTTATGCATCATATAAAGAAAAATAGTTGTCATAGCTCTTTGATAGGTAGCTCCTACATTTTTTAATACAAAAGGCATAACGTTCCAACAATAGGTTCCCCATGCACAAGTGAATGCAGTCTTTTCTTGATCTTCAGGAGCTATCTTAATTTGATTGTACCCAGAAAAACCATCCATCAAAGAATAAATTTCATAACCCGCGGTCATATCCACTATCATGTCTATATTGGGGAGTGGAAAGTCATCCTTTGGGCATGCTCTATTAAGATCTCTAAAGTCTGTGTAAACTCGAATGGATTTTTCATGCTTGGAAATAGGTACAATATTTGATATCCATTCAACATAAGAAATAGCTCTTATAAATTTTTCTCCAAGGATTTTTTCTATTCAACTTTGACTAGAAGAGCTATGTGAGGATGCATTTTCCTTAATTTTTGTTTAACTGGTTTGACATTGGGAGCTATGGACAAGTGATGCATAATAAGATTGATGTCCAATCTTGGCATATCTAAATAAGTCCATGCAAAATTGATCTTCTTTCTCTGTAAGAACTTAGTATAGGCTTCCTTTTCTTTTGGTGACAAGGACTCAACCAAGTGCACTATTTGTGGAGCCTCATTTGTACCCAAATTAACTTCTTGTGTTGGCTCAATAAGAACTAAAGATCGATCTTGAAAATAGCTGGGAAGACGATCAAGTACCTCATCCTTAGGTGCCTCAGAGAGGTTTTCACCCTTGGATACGTCATTTATTTTTACTTTTTTTGGTTATGACACCACCACACAGTGGTTTTCACCATCACAACACCTATTCTTTTTATGTTCTTTTCTCTTTATCTTGTGACTAAGGTACTTGATGTCTGACTCTGTCATACTAGTAGCCAGTTCGCTAGTGGAAGAGACTACGGGTTCAATGGAATTTAGGTAACAAGCTATCTCATAATCATTTTGGAATGTTAAAAGCTCAGGTTCTCGATATTGTTGGGACCAATCAATAAGATCGGGATGAACAAGAGATAAGGCAATGGCTGGTTCAAGGTTATAAATGTGAATAATATTATCACTGGTGATTGAAGAGTCAGAGTCCATCAAGTATCCCTCTACGCAACCCAAATCATGATTCATCCTAACAAGCATAGAATCATCCACTAAGGAAACATGTGGGTTCAAAACCTCTAATCCTACACATGACTCATTGCCTAACTCAGATTGAGAACTATAAATGTGAACAACATCAACATCTCTATCAACTGTTGAAGGTTATAAAAAAGAGTCCCATTCATATTCATTTGAGCTGGTATCTAAACTACGACTGGGATGCTTACACCATGAAGGTTTGGGACACCAAGATCTTGAAGGTCCAGCTTCATCAAAAGTAGTATATTCTCTTTCCATTAAACGAGCAAGATTATTTCTTTGACGCTCTCTCAAAGGATCTTCAATATCTGATTCTTGTTCTAAAGTTGCAACTGATGCATGAGTAAATGAAATATCAGAATCTCCCCAAAGGAGAGTAGTAGAAGGGACCCAACTTCACACATATCTTGTTGATTTGTAAAATTAGGTATATATTCAGGTTCGTCATCACTATCCATCTTCTCAATGAGAGGATTGATATGCCTTTTGCATTTTTCAAATCCTAGGCCAACTGGTTTCTTAGACTTGCATCCAAATTAAGCATGATCAAGCGGTTCAAACCTAGAATCCAAATTGTGATTAAGAGGGCCATACCCAGGATAGCCCATATTCTTGACAAAAGTATATCCTCTCCCATAAGCTTTAGGAGAAGGAGAGAAATTCTCATTGTGCTTGTACATTTCTTCTCTATAGATCTAGTCTCTAAAAAATGTTTCCTCTTTCTCATTTTCAATAGGCACTGATGATTCTACAAATTTGCCAAATAATGTCATAGCTGAAGAGGAAGGCTTCATCTCTTTTGAAGGTTTACTATAAGACCTAGGTGAAACTGGCAATAGGGTGAGGGAGTTGAGTTGATACCCTCCCATACCAAGGTCTACTGTCTTAAACTTGTCTTTACATTTTGCTAAGGTAGCATCAAAATCTTATGCTTCTCTATTGAGGGGAACATGAGCCCCTACTGAAATTGAATTAATAGATAAAGTGTTATCCCCAGGTATACAAATCTTTATTCCATTGTAGGGGAACTTAACACATTGATGGTAGGTAGACAACACTACTTGCATGTCATGAATCCATGGCCTGCCAAGTAAGATATTATATGAAAGGGGTCTAGCATCAACTATTTGAAACAAAATATCCTTTTGAATAGGGCCAATCCTAAGAGGAAGGACAGCCAACCCCTTGGAACTTCTTTCTGCCTCATCTTAGGCTTTGCTAGTAATCCTTTTTTCTGGTATCTATAACTTCTTCAGAATAACCCAATTCTTTCAAAAGATTAAAAGAACAAATATTAAGCCCAACACCCCCATCTATCAACACACATCTGACACGGGTTCTATGGATTATGACCTCAATATGAAGGGCAAGATTGTGCGGATGGCTCAAAGATTTATCATCATCTTATAAAAATGTAAGGTAATGAGGGCTAGCAATATGATTAACCATATCCTAGAATTGATCAATATCTAAGTTGTTAGGGACATTTTCCATATGCAAAGCATCCTCAAGGATTTGTTTATGTCTTGGAGACAACTCTAAGAGCTCAAAGATAAAAATCTGAGCGGGTGTTCTTTGTAATTGATCAACAAGATTGTAGTTCGATTTAGGATTGATAGCTGGCTTCAAGGTAACAAGTTTGGATGCCACTTGCTTAGGTTTACTGGATTGACTTGAATTAGCTCCTTTAATGACAACAGGACCTTGACTTTGGGTAATAGCATTAAGGGCTTGAGATGACCTTCTAGAGTTGGGACCCCTTAGCACCACAATAGGTTCTCTATCAAAAATAGAAGGAGAGTCTTCATCAAGATCATAACCATAAGGATCTAGGTTCCACTCATCATGTTAACATTTTCTCCAACAAATTCAAGCATGTTGATGGTATTCTCTGCATTCGTATAAGTATAGTTTATCTCAGCTTTTCCATTCTTAACTTTGGAGGTTTCCCCCTTTTCATATTTGGGCAAAGGTTCCTTGAATCTTTTATGATCGACATTGGTTTTCAATCCATCTACTACAAGTTTTCCATTCTCAATGAGATCTTGAACGAGATGCCTAAGTCTCCCACAATTTTCAACATTATGTCCAATACCATTATGATATATGCAAAATTCATTCTCTTTCCACCACCATGGTTTTTCTTTTGGTATATGGAAATGTGCTGCATCTAAAGGATGTGCCAAATTACTATCAATAAACTTTTGCAGAATTTCCCCATATGTCTCACCAAGTTTTGTAAATTGACGCTTTTCACTCTTAGGCTTACCTTGGTAACTTGGCTTACTTTCTTGTTGATTGGATGTATTGAGCTTTGTATCTTGAATAGTACTAGATAAATGAAGCACAGGTTGATATTTATGTTGGGAGGAATCCACAACTCCATCATTAACCACTTGTTTTTTCTTATTCTAATATTGATTCTTACCTTTATCTTTGTTAGAATTGTTGTTGTTTTGACCATTATTGTTGTTATTTCCATGCTTAGTCAAAATTCCTTGTTCTGTCAAAACATCCTCAATTCAGCATGTAGTCTCAACCATGGTATCAAATGAATCAAAAACTACCTTAACTTCATACTGCAATTCAAGAACCAAAATGTTAACAAGAATACCAATCCTTTCATTATCAGGAATATTTCCAAAATAACAAGAGCACTTTCATCTCTACCTTTGCAAGAAAGTAAGAAAGGACTCTCCTTGATTCTTCTTCAAGTTGCATAAGTCCAACAAACTAATAGATCTCAAAATATTGTATGCAAAGTGTTGAACAAATCTTTGAACAAGCTCTTTGAAAGTCTTAACAGGAGGAGTTATCTTAGTAAACCATTCCATTTCTTGCCCCGTAAGACTTCGTGGGAACAACCTCATGAGGTATGAATCATCTTGATGGAATTAAAAACTAGTGGTATAAAATTGTCGCACATGATCATGGGGATCTCCGCTTCCATCATATTTGTCATATTGAGGGATTTCAACCTTTCTAGGGAATTCTTTCATGTCAATACTCTTATCAAAAGGATTAGGACAAATAGAATCCAATGAGAAAGAATTCTTGGGTGCGGACATCTTGGCTATTTGTTTTAGCGCTTCATCCATCTTCTCCTCTTGAGATGGCTCTTGTCTCTTAATATTTCTATCCACATCAAAGTTTTAAGGGACCTTAGCCCCATTTTCAATTAGACTCTTTAGGATCTTATCTTGGTTTTGCTTAACATACTTCTCCACATATTGTTGAAATAATGGCTCTTGTTGCATGTGCATAAAATCTTGGGAGGTGCGATCGAAGCTCATATTACTTCCTCCATATTGTGAACCATAATGAGCACATTGCAAAGATGGCTTTGATCTCCTAGGAGGAGTTTGTCTCCTATGATGATCATGTCTAGAATCTCTTCTTCCTCTAGGACTAGGAGATCATGATGGTGATCTTGAATGTCTCCTACTTCTCAGAGTCCTAGGAGTAGTGGATGGAGGAGAATTGTTTCCACCACTAATATGCATATGGTTAAATGGTCCATGAAGTTGTCGAGACAAGAGCCTAGCTTTCTCTTCTTGAAGGGCTTTCTGTTCCATCTCTATCAAAGCTTGTTTCTTCAACTCTAGATGTTTGATTTGTTCTTGTTTATGAATTTTTTCATCTTGGAAAACCTTCTTTTCATGCTCAATCCTCTTGAGTCTGTCACTCATGTAGTTGTTAGATTTTTTAAGAGGTGAGCTTGGTCTTGAATGTTGAAACAAGTTGTTGGTATAAGCTGCATTGATGTGAGCATCATCAAGCTCATCTCCTTGTTTCTCATGTTGGGATAACTCATCATCATAAACATGTCTCTTACCTTTTTCTCTCTCATCCCTTTGATGTGAATCCAAATATATTGTTTAAATAAGGGGTGAGGTTGGTCTCTTATTGTGAGAGGAACTACTAAATGAAATAGCATACCCACTCCTTGCAAACAAATCTTCATGACGTTTATCCGCGGCTTCTCTCTCCTTTCAAGTCATTGTGTAACTCATATCCATAGAAGAGTGGGAAGATGCTAAGGGGATACCCAAATCACTAAGATGACTCTTGGAATCAAACCAAATCTATGAAGTATTCCTAGGTGATTGATCAAATATGGGTCTATTTTCCTTATGTCTTTGGCGAGTTTGTACTGAGGGTAATTGGTTAAAAACTACCTAAGGTCATTTTCCTTGATTTATTTGATATCTTGTTGTAACTCACATGAAAGAAAAGGTAGTAGTTGATAGGATTACCCTAAGAGACGTTGGTACCAAACTAGGATAGAAAAGGCATTAACTTGTCTAAAAAGAGATGACAAGATAGAAAATTTGCAAATAGGAATAAGCCAACACTGTCACAGTGGTGCTAAATAACTTTGGGTGAATACCCTAGCACATATGGACCAGGAGGATGGTCTTACCCAAATTATCTTGAAATTGAAATTGAAATTGTATGAAATTGGATGGACAAGAGACTACCAAAACTCTCCAGGTGTGTTATCAAAGAATCTAAAGGTTTATCTTTTCAACAAGTATGGTTTCTAGCTCACCAAGCACCAAGCAAGGTCACTTGTGAAATAAAAGATCACTAATCCAAGAGGTCAAACACAAGAATCCTAGGAAAAACAATCTTCTAACAACAGGGTAAGTAATCCAATCAGATCCAGATCTACCTAGAAAACTAAAAATGACAGGACAACAAGCTAAAACGGGCTCAAAAATTATAGCAATAGTGCACTAGCAGACAGTTTCGCATGAGGAAAGGACACAAAAATCATATTTTGATTATTTTAAATAACCAACTAGGTGAATTAATAGATTTTATCATGAATCAAGCACATAAGACAACAATCAAGGAGTTCAAGCAATCAATGTCTTCAAACAATGAGCAAGGGACAAAGCAACCTTGCACATGAACATAGATAGTGTCATAATAATTCTACTCTATACTAATGCTACTTGTGTATGTTCTCAAATGTTTTCCAATCATGCACATAGTCCTATGAAAGAAAAAGTTGGTTGCACTATGGTTCTTAGTAATGGATTGACTCTGTAACTTTTGCAATTTCAAGTAGGTGAAATCCAATCCTGGTGCACTGAGATTTTGACACAGTCCAAGAATTTAATCAATTAGGAGCTACTGAGGAGATCTGACAACCCACAAGAAACTACACCCCTGGAGATTTCTTCCATAAGGAAATTTATATAGTGGTTGTTACTACCATGGCGAAAATGGCTATTACCACTTGAGGTTCTGTCCATGTGGTTGACCCAATAAAGAGAATGTCCACTATGGTTAACCCTCTCTAAAAAGGAAGACTCACAAAATGGACCACATGGGGACTTAGTTTGGGTTCAAGGTTTCCAAGTTTCTGATTCTCCCAAAAGGGAAAAGAGCATAATCCTCTAGCCTCTTCACCTCACCAAAACATAGAAAACATGATTCATTAACACGCTAATTTTAAATCACCTCATTCAAGATTCACACAACAACAAATGACACCAATCTCCCAAAGAGAGAAAGTATTGCCAAAAGTTGAAGTCCAAACCAAGTTGACCAATGAGATGAAAACAAAATCCTTCCCTACCTACAAGGGGATCTATATTCAAGAAGAGATTTGCATGTAAAACAAGTGAATGAAGCCCACTATCTCAAGATCACCACAAATAGTGTTCATAGGGCCTAATTACTATGTGAAACATGTATGCAAGAAAGCAAATCTAGGTCCATTTTAAAGCACCAATTTGGAAATATGATCTATGAAAGTAAGAAACACTCAAGCTAGACACATGAGATGTTCATTTTATTTCCAAAATCCAAATGTTATAGAGAGAAACAAAATACCTCAAATTCAAAGCAACGCGAATCATTTTGTTGTTTATCCATGCAAGTCCAAGCAATCCTCACGAACTCTCCAACAAGCAAGACAAGCAAACAAGATATGCAATGTATATTCAACTTATGAAAGTCCTAGGGTTAGATCTGAGAATGAATTGTTAAGAGAAATAATAACCAGAAAATAATCCAAATGACAACTCACATCATGCATTGAACAATGTGAAAAATAAGTGCAAGCTAATCGTTAAATGCCTTTTTTTTAATTTTAATTTTTGACCTAGTCAAAAAGATCTAATTTGTTTTCTATAAATTCGGATCCCAAACCCTAAATACAGAAAAGAGACCCCTATTAAAGAATAGAGAGCTTTCCAAAAATGTTAGAATTTTAAAAGGATCTTTTAATTTGTGCCCTAGGGAGCCATTTTCCTAAAATAGACCAGTTTTCATAAATCGACCAAATGAGATATAATATTGCATCCACATTTAAAAATCAAAGAATGGATCCCCTGTAGAATTTAAAGAACTTTCTGAAAATGTAAAAATTTCTGAAACATTCACTGATTTGCACTGAAAATTAAGGTTTTATGAAAAATAAAGAAAAATTTATAAAAAATTCAAAATACCTCAGAAAATTCTAAATTTTGCACTAGAGCTTGTCTAATATGTCACCAACTTGCAAAACAAATTTTCAACCAAAACTCTAAGCCGTTTGGGAGATATGATCAAATCTTTGAAACTCTAGGGTTTTCATCTCCAAGCAAATTTGCAGAAGGGTTAGGCTTGAAAAACTTCAATAAAATAACCTTGTAAAGATTAGAAAATCTAAGATCTGAATAAAATGAAGGAAAATTAGGAGCATCATGCCCCATGGCGGGCACCAAAAATGTGTGATGAAAATGTGTCACACTTCTATGAATCATTCCATTCAAGGTTGCTCAAGAATGAGGCCTCAAATGTCGATCCATAGCTCTCTAGTCATGGAGTGCAAAGGTTTAAAATGGAGGCCCTCAGATTGACCTAGTTATGCCTATGCAAGTACACCATGAAATGAGAGATTCAAATGCATGAAAATGAGATCTACTCTATATGATTTCAATGCATGAAAATAAATTAGTCTAAATGATAACAATGCATGATTAATCTATCAAAGGAAATACAAATGCAAGTTTAATCTATGAAAATAAACATGAATCTAATCTACATGAAGAGCCATGAATGCAAGAAGAATGAGACAAGAAGAGAGAAGTTGCAATATCCAAGCCAGATGCTCAAATTCTCATCCAAAATTGCTCTCCAAACCTGCAGGATAACAATCCTATGAAAAAGATGATATTGAAAATGAGAAGGAAAGGTCTCCTTTTGAAGAAAAGTGAACGATTGAGATTAAGATGCAAAAATCAAAGGTCATGATTAAGAGGCAAAAATCCCACCACTTAGGAGGATGTGATGAAAAAGGTATTTTTATTTAATTTTTATTTAATTCATTTCCTTTTTCAACAAATAAAGTGCTTTAAGTGGGGATTTTTATTTATTTAATTAAAAGAGGGGTTTTCTTTATAATTAAATAAATTAGAAGAATTTTATTTAATTAAATGGGAGGAATTGAATTTAATTAAATAAGATGAATTTTATTCAATTAAAAGGGATATTAAATATTTTAATTAAATAAAAATGTTCAAACCTTAGGAAACATTGAAATAATTGAATAATTGAATTAATTACAATTTGATCAAGGAAATTGATTTGAATTGAAAAATGTTTCAAAGCATTGATTCAGAAATCAATAAATTGATAAAATGATAAATGGGGCCCAAAGTCTAGGTGACCATTTTAGGGTGCATACAATTCCTACCTTGATCTATAGAAGATCTACGTCTACCTATCTTAAATCTTCCTCATCGACCTCTCTGTCTTCTCTCATGCCTTCAATTTAAATTTTCTTTAGCCTTCACATCCGACTTGTAAGCCTCTTCCACACTCCTAATTTGTATCAGACTGATTTCATATTGTGTTGAAACCCTTAAACCATTATGGTAGACAAAAAGAAACTTGTTCAAATTCATCATCTACATGACGAGATATAATATTCAGCTTGTAAAAATCCTCAATGTACCTCTTAACACTTAGGTCCTTCTACTTCAAGTTCCTCAACTTTTGAAACATACTTACTTGATAATCCTCAGTCAAAAACATAGCTTTTAGTTTACTCACCATTATGTCCCAAGATTTAATCTTGTCTTTACCTCTTCTCTATCAATTTGTTTGTAAATGTTTCTACCATAAGGATGCATGTCCTTTAAACTTAGTGTAGGCATATTTTACCTTCTTCTCTTCTCTAGTTCTTTCAAGTTCAAAGTACGTATCCATCTTTGTGGTCCAATCTAGCAATTCATCTTAATCAACGTTACCATGATAGTCAATTAAAATGAGGTCTCTTATTAACATTAGTCAAGGCTCTAATGAACCTCTCCTCTTCTTTATTCAACTCCGATTGTGCCTCATTGTTATCTCATTCCATAACCTGATTCTAATTATGTTCATCTCCTTCTTCATCACTTGCATCTTATATATATTGTCCTCTCTTTCGAGAAGTTTATGTCGCTTCCAATCTAGCAGAAATGTGTCTTAAGAAATTAAAGATAGATAGATCTACATTACTCGCTCCACCTCTATAATTTGTTCTCGCCATCTTCACAATCTTCAGTAGCTATAGGTCAGATCTTTTCCTCGACCACCCCACTAGAAAAACCCTAGGTTGCAAAACCTTGATCTGATAGAACTTGATGGAGTAAAGGATAGAGGGAAATCAAAGAGATCTGTCTGATCCTTGAGGCATAAAGTTCACAATAGAAGAAACAAGAAAAAAAGAAGAAGAAATGAGAGCTCAACCTTCTCCATTAACTTCGGAAAATCATACATAATGGATCTTCAACATGGAGTCATATAAGCTTGATTAGAATAAAAAATGCTTACAAAAATTTAGCTACTATTACAACAACTCACTCATTTAGGAACAAATCCATATTCTTATAAAGCCTTTGCAAATATCAGGTCAACCTAGAAACATCACATTTCCCAATAAGAAAGAAAACATGTTATAACCAATAGGTCAAAACCCAAATAATTAGGATCAAATTCCAATGAAGAAAATATGAAATGTGATCCCTCAACTAGGTCGGCCACAAATGTAACATCATCAAAAAGTGATCCATTAAGCTTCACGAATTGAGAAAACCATCGTGAGATCAAAAAACAAGAAGAATAGCTGGAAACATGAAGAACCAGATAGTCTCACCAAGAATATGCAAGATCTAATGTGCGTAGTAACCAAACGATTATTTGAATCTAGGATAAGATCTAACTCGAATCCATGAACACGTTGTAAGGATCACAACCTCCAAGAATATGCATATAATGATCATAGAAAGAAAAGCTAAGACTGATCAAATAGGAAACATGAAAACAAATAGTTTTGGTTGTTGCAAGATTTCCAAGATCCCAAGATGCTCTTGCATCATAATCATAACCCTAGACTATTTTACCGATCTCTCATAAACTGTTTTATCAACTTTTCTTGACATGTCAACTAACAACATAAAAATATCTTCAAATTCATTGAACTTTTCCACCTTGATCAATGTAATCTGCCAACTCATGAAGCACATAATCCTAGATCATCCTAAGTCATCATTAAGCTTAAACAAACAATCAAATCCATCATATTCATCAGATGTGTTAGGATTTCATGCCAAACCTCAGGAACACTATTACCCCCAAATGAAATACTTGTAAATTCCTTTTCGACCATTAGAATCACAAACCCTTTGATTGATAGACACATTTCTATGTAGCTAGTTACACAACCAAAGATATCACCTTAAGTACATGTGCCAAATAATTCTTTGTACCTTTGTTACACTAGAAAATAGTAAAATAATCAGTCTTTATCTGTGACACCATAACTTAATTAAATCATCATGTCAGCAACTCAAACTTGACATTAACCATGTAAACAACCTCTAAATCATCCCACGACTTGTGTGACTCCTCATCTTAAGTAACATTTATTTTCCATTCATCTTAACATTTTGTGTTACTGGCAAAATGACATATCTTACATACAAACTATTTAACAGAACATCCAAACTACGCAGTACACATCCAACCAACATAATAGACATGTTGACATCAATGACAACACATCCAACTTGCCAACAAATAAAATACATATTAAACTCACATATATATCTGTAGGTTGCATGGAATGAAAGAGATGCTCAAATATATCTTCTTTTTTTTTAAACCAATATTCAGGCAATATAATTACTAATTCCATTCTTGATAGCTTGAAAAATTCTTGGACTCCTATCTCAAATATTTTCATCCACAAGTTGTAGTAAATGTTCTTTTGAAAAAGAAGAAAAACCAAAACATTTGGATGATCGTCAAATTGCAAGAAGGAGAGCGACAAACAAGGCATATGAAAACTGTTTGAATTCAAATTTTAAAAAAGTTATGGGAAAGGATTTTAATATTTTTAGAAGTCTGAAAAGATGGGCTCTTAACTCCAATTTAGGAAAAAGTATAGGATTTTTCAAATTTGAAACTGACATGGAGAATAACATGACACCGGGAGTGCTTAACAAGACGGATGAGGTTAAGTGGTGCATTAATAATGGGAAAGGCAATCATTTTAGGATACGCAAAAACTCTGCAATTACTCTGGCTAACCTTATGACCGGTACTTGCCATTTCATTAAAAAAATTGATTTTATTCCCAACTGGTTTTTTGTCCTATGTAATTCTGGCCTTTGGTTCTGTGTTGGTAGCTTCCGCAAGACATATGTTCTGAGAGTGCTGGGCGGAGGAGTGAAGGGTGGAATGTCAGTGGAGATACAGATTGGGGTTAATCTTGAGTATAGCTCCAATATGGGTGGTGATATGCTGAGGGTGGAACCCCCCAGGATTGAGGCAGGTTTTCTCAAAAAACTAGTGTGCGGTAACTTATCTGAAGGAGGGTGGGTTTTATCCCTTCATGGAAGCTATGGGAGGATGTGATGAAATTATCTCCATGCAGCTGGTTAAAACTTGGACTGAGTGCAAAGTTACTATTAATGGTATTACCTTCAAGGTAAACGAAGAAGTTACATCCCAGGCTACAGGGCTTTCCACAGAGGGGAAGAAGTGGAAAAATATTACGAAGAGCCACGACGACTCTGGCAAGGCGAGATTCTTCAAGAAAATGGAGATTCTAGTTCTAATATGTGGAGGATTTAAAAGGGAGGAGCTGCCTAGCCCATGGAATGATATCTGCCTCATTCTCATGAAGTATATTGCCCTGGAAGGTTGTTTCGACACTTACTAAAACTACCAATTTCCCCTGCTTAATGACTTCAGGTACAATGATACTATATCCTTCCCCTTTTACCTGCTTCACTCTCTTGAAGCCACAGTTTTGGATGTAAGGGAAAAGTTAAAAAATAGGCAAAATTATTGCATCCTCCATCAAGGGCTTATTCTTCGCCTTTATAATTTCCACCTTGCCCTGTGTCCCCGCAGAATTGTGTCTTTACAGGGTATTACCACACCGACTATGAAGGGCCCTAAGAAGGCGACGGACAGACATTCTAACCCCTCATCTTCCTCCAAAATTGTAGAAAAAGATAAGAAGACAAATGTGGGGTCCACGGGTGGCACCCAAATCACTATTGAGTCTAAGGAGGATGAGAAAGATAATGAGTGTAGAAGGAGGTCTCACAGAATTTATAAAACCCGCTTCAAGAAGAAAGCAATTAGGAAATGTTACATTGAAGATGAGGAGGAAGCAGAAGAGTCGGCGAAGGAGGAGGTTAAAAAAATCAGCACCAGTGGAAACACTAAAAAGGGGAAGAAAAGAAAGGTCAAGGAAAAAGAAAAAGGCAAAGACCCTCAAGATCTAGATGGGGACAAGATTAGCCACGACTCTCCCCACGTTTCGGCCAGATTCACTATGCCCACCATGGACCTTTCCAAGAAGAAGTTGTTCGAAGATAAGACTGTGGACTCACAGAACACATCCCCGTTGTCTACAAACCCCCACGGGATGGCTGAGGAACCCAAGGGGGAGGAGAAAACCAAAATTGAGACCCTGGAGGTTAAGGAAATGGAGACCGAGAGTATTCAAAACATGGCGAATGAAATAGCCCAAATCTAGAAGGATATTAAAACTCTTCAGGCTTCCTCCCTGGACTTGGTCTGTAAAATGGATCTAAGGGAGGTCAAGGAGGAAATAAAAATTCTGGGTGAAAGCTTCAACAAGGTGGTTGGGTTCGCGCTCAAGGCTATGCACTCAGCGGCTACCACTCTCTAGCTTCGGCAAATCGCAAAGGGGTCTTCCCAGGGGGAAGAATACAAGAACGAGAAGCTGTTCCAATTCCTTGTGGAGAACAGGTTCAAGTTGTTGCTGGACAATGGGGGTAAAAACCCCAATTAACCTCTCCTTTTTTCCATGCTTTGCTTTGTGGTTGATTTCCGTTGGCTAGCCATTGAAGGCATTGTTGTGATTCTACTGAACTTTTTCTATGGGTTTAGACTTATTTCCCTTACTATTAAAATTAATTCATGCTTTTATGTTAATTACTCTGAAACTTACTTTCACAGACTGGTTACCAGTGTCAAGGTGAAGCTGGGGTCTATTAGGGTTTAGTCTTGCTACTGGTTTAGATTTAATTCCTGCTATACTGTTTATCGCAATTCCTGCTTTACTGTTAATTACTTTGATACTTACTTTCACAGACTAGTTACCAGCTTCAAGGTGAAGCTGGGGTCTGTTAGGGAGTGCAGGCTGGTTACTAGCTCCATGGTGGAGTTGAGGCATGTTAGTTTTATTTTCTAGTTTTTGATGTTGAAAAAGGGTATTAGGTGAGGGTGTTTTGACCCCCATGCTGTGCTGGTTTTCTGCTGGTAGTCTTGACTTCTCGTGCTGGCTATGTCTGTTCGGGTCAGCCCCCTTGTCTTGGCTGCCTTTTTAATAAATAAAAAAATACCTCATGGCAAGGTCAGCTCCTTAATATGATTAGTAGATGTAAGGTCAAAATTCTTAACTCCGCATGTGTAAAACTTCAAAATAAACAAACATTTCTAGCATTCTATCGGCATGTGGTTTAAATTTGAAATCTTTGGAATAGGTATGGACACCCATCAAGCATGATGAAGCTGAATTTTTTGAAGCGTTGTCATCGAAAATGCTTTGGCAGATATATAGGCAAATTTTGTAAACACAAATAAGGCACGTGCACTGTTTGGCAAAATGCCACAAGGAGATGCAAATATTACAGAGCATGGATTTCAAAGAGCCACGAAGAAATATTCAACTATGGAAGCATTCAAGAGATGAAAAGTACAGAGGGTCTTGAAGGAATTTAACCCGCCATTTATTAAGTGCTGGAATCGAACTACGAAGAAATCAAATTTGCATACTCTAATTGAGAAAAGAAAATACATTCAATATCTAACGGTACTAAGTCTAACTCACGATTTTCCAAAAGGATGCCTCAGAGGATTTCGAGAAGATAACTAATCAAAAAACCCAAAACAAACTCCCAATGGGGTTGATAACCAAAACACTGTCAGTGATCAAAAGGAATTGCTAAACATGGAAGTTATTCGGTGCCTTAATCTGGGAAGAATATAACAATAACAGTAATACCATATTAACTTCCATACCTTACGGATTTGGAATAGAGATGAGAATTCTGCATTTGGTAACATCCCTCTACTTCTTCAATTTGACATAACCTTTTATCCATTTGTTTCTTGTTGGTTTCCCAAAATTAAGAGCACGCTAGTGGTTGGCAAGACTTTTCAATTTTTTATTGTAGCGATCATTACAAATAAAAATTATGGGTATCTTGCTCATTTTGATGTTGGATATAAGATTTGTAAGTCCTCCCCTATCTCTTTTAGGCATTCCATCTACCTCATCCAAATTTAAAAGGATCCAGAAGAAAAAAAATCCCATAGCATTGGCTAGTAAGAACAGGATCTAACTTCAACTCCAAACGAATGCAAAATAAGAGAGGCATTTCGCTCTCTTCCAAAGTCGCTCTGTTCTAACTCAATAATTACTCTTCTTCCGGCCAATCGATTCTAGATCTCCTCCAAGAAATAATTGGAAAAGAAACCTTTCAATGTCAAAGGGAGAAACGAAAGGACATAAACAGAAGTCCAAAAGGCTAACAAAAAATGATTAATTAATTAATACTTTAAAAATTTTAACTTCATCTTTACCATACTATTTTAATATTTCAATTGATTAATATCATGTTTTACATGATAATTTATTACTTAAATTAATTAATCAACCATGATATGATAAAATGACCAAAAACACATGAACTAAAATGTCATAAATAGGAAGGGTATTACATCATGTCCCCCTAGAGCTCGAGCTACTCCTAGAGGTCACATATCACACATTATGCAAAGATAAAAAAAAATATTGAATGCAAGAGATCAAAGAATGGTAAGAAGGCATCCATCAACACAAGCACAACACAGCAAACAAGAATGACGAGAACAAATGTAGATTCAAACCAACCTCAATAGAAGGATCAAGGAAACACATAGGGGTAACATAGACATAATCATCTCGACATGGGATGATGAATCAAATAGGTCTAAAAGATTGGGCCTTATGCTACATCCTTATCAACAACATCCATCGAGTGAGGGCACGCTCAATCCTACCAATTCAGGGGTGACATGGTACGTACAACTGCATCACATAGACAAGATATACATATATACATATACCATGATAAACAATACAACAAACAAGGATGGGGAGTGAGACATCATGTAGATCTCCCAAAGAAGTGGCTATGATTTTTTCTATCATCCTATAGTCATATCAGATAGGATCTAAACATATATATCCACAATTGTAGCATCAAACATAAATATCTCATAAACATTCATCAATTTCAATAAATGTATCATCAAACATCCAAACACCCACAAATGGCCACAAGTGTATGTAAGCATATGCAAATGTCCAAAAAATGCATCATAAATATATCATGCATAGAAACTAGGTAGGTGGTTAAATCATCATGTTGACTCCAAAGTTGAGCGACTTTCTGAGTGAGAATCTCTCTCTCTCTCTCTCTCTCTCTCTCTCTCTCTCTATATATATATATATATATATATATATATATATAATTAAATGATATTAGTGTGATACATATACATAAAACATGTGTACAAATTATATAGAGCTATCTAAATTTTCACATATGATTTAAACTAAATTTCACCTTTCCAATGACATTAATAGAATCAAGTGAATAAGATCTTTAGAAAGACTCTAACCTCAAAATAAGAATAACATGAACTAATTTCATATATATATGTATATATATATATAGACACATGCACGCACACATACACACATACACACATATACATATATACATACATGCATACATATACACATGTGAATGCATATGCACATACATTATGAATACCAAATTTTTCATGTATATAATGCTTTTAAAGTAAGATTAAAATTTAGTTTAATTTATAATTTTAAATCATGTGCGTGCCCATACATACTTCCCTGCATTTCAGTTGGTCCAGGATTTTCTACCAAAATGGTATGCACCAACTCTCATGTATCGGTATCTCTGACTACCTGGAGCAATGATGTGTACGATGGACTATGTAGGTGAGATAGTATTGATGAATCTGAATGTATCAGCATATTCACGAAATGTTGTCCTCCCATCAACTTCAACAAGTCCACAACAGAATGGCCACATATACGAAAAAACACTTTTAGAAATATCATTATGTGGATCCATCAGTGCAACAATCAAATGATCAGTAAAAGGATCTACATGATGCTCCACCTGTGCAACAGTTGAATGATCAGTAGGTGGATCAGGCTGTGCAGCTCTTCCAGGGAGATTAAAGTACTAGGAAGGTCGTATAGCCTAGCTTCTCGAATGTCCACAAATGGTAGCCACATATGCTCTAACCTTAGTTAAATGGATTCCATGATATGATGAAATCACATTATATGCCACCGAGAGGTCCTCAGACAAATAAGTCATTATATATTTGAAGTCATAATAAAAATAAACCTATCTCTTAGAATTATGTTGCTGATCAGAACAACGAGTTCTCAATATAGAGAGGACATTGAAATCTAAAAATATAGAAAACAATATAATCTCATAGCCATTTACATTTTCAAACTACTACATAATTTATTTGTATTACTCAAACAAACTACCACATAATTTATTTGCCGAGCATTTGCAAGCAGCAAAATGCATGACGTAAACCCACGAGTTTTTTGAGGCCTCTCCACATTTTCTCGCGCAGATTTCTCATTTTACTAAGGCGAACTAGCAAGGCTATCAGTTAAGGGCTATCTATTTATAAGTTAGTCAAATTCTGTCGTGCTACTTAATACTTGAACCTTCAAGTTAGCCATTTCTCCTAAAATATCAGGTACGCTTGTGAGGCTTGTGCATCCATTAAGAATCAGTTTCTGAAGATTTCACAAAATACCAAGGGAAACAGGCAATGATGTTAGGAAAGGGCTTCCCAATTCAAGAACTTCTAAGTTTCCTAATCTCCCTATTTCGTCGAGTACTTCTTCAAGATTTGTACCACCCAAATTCAGGCGCTTCAGAGACTGTTGACATGGTACTTGAGAGGGTTAGACGTTAAGTCTTTTACAATCTTTAAAATTCAAATACTGTAGAGTGGTAATTTTCCCCAGAAATAGAGGGGGAATCGCTAGATTACTGCAGCTTTCGAGATCTAAATACTCGAGCTTTGTCAATTGCTTAAAAGAGGGAGGTAAAGCCTTCAACTCGCCACTGAAAGCAAGTTCTAAATGTTTCAAATTTCGCAATCTTCCAATATTTGTTGGTAATGATGTCAGCGCCCTACACCACCGCAGTGTAAGGTGCTCCAATGATTGCAGATGATAAAACTCTTCTGGTAAACCTTCCAAGCTTGTGTTCAGACATCCATCCATCACAATCTTTTGTAGCTGGTGCAACTGCCCTATAGATTTTGGAAACATTCCAATGCTACCTAAAATAACCAGGTCCTTCAAATGTGTGGGTTGCTGCAAAAAGAGGAGGAGAGATCAAAACATGATCTTAGAAAACAAGATGATAGAAAATCGAATCGACTAACATGGCCCTAGAAATTAGTACCTATACTTTACTAGTCCATATTTTGTCAAAGGACCCATTAACTTGCAGAACTCTCATATTTTCTAGAGACACCGATGAGGGTATGCATGTGTATGCCCAAACACATCAGAGAAGCCACACCAGGTCTTTTGTGAGCTTGCTATTTTCACCTTTTAAGGAATCCCCATTAGCCACTAGAATCTGTTTCCAATGGAGGCAACCATCCATCAGCTATTTCAAAGAAAAGCAATTCAGTTTGACAAACAAACAGAAAAGTCTAGGCATAAAATATATATTGCAGCTTACCCTTATAATTTGTTTCTTGTCATTAAAATTTGTGAGTCCAATCCGATCTAACAAACACTCCCAGACATCCTTGGACTTGCCTCGAGAGTAATCCTCCTAGCATTTCCGGAGATGAAGGCAGACCGCCACATGCACTAGATAACTTCTCAACTAAATATTCAAATCCTTTGATTGGGGAGGGTTGTGAAAAAGCATACTGGCAAAAAAGCTCTCTCGCAAGAGTCGAATGCAGTCTTTTCATCGTATAAATGGAATAAATTCCATAGCTTTTCAGAATGTCCACATCCCGTGATGTGACTATAACGTTATCCTTTTCACCGAGCAAAGCTTCTAATTGTTCTACATCATCTGTGCTATCCAAAACAATGAAAAAATGATAATGCTTAAAACGATGTGCTATAGCTCTCTTGCACTTATTGGCATTGTTGAGTGTCAATACATCAACATCACCCAGCAGATCTTCCAACGTCCTCTTTTGCAGCTTATGGAGACCACAATTTTCGGCATCTTTATTAACATCTAGAAGAAAACTTGACCCGGAAAAGAGCAAGCTTTTTTTGTTGTAGAGTTTTTTCGCCAGAAAGGTTCTCCAACAGCCCGACATTCCCACAATCCCCACAATATTGACATTCTGATTAAGAGTGCTATTTTCAAAGTCTTCTACTGCCTTCGCCATATCAACTGGATATTTTCCCACATCTAAGTGTGCTTTGATTGACACTTTCGATTCACCATGTTCAGGACTAATCGCCTTGGTTGGTCGAGAATCACTAAAGAATTCACAAAACATGGGCCAAATATCCCATACAGATAAATGGATAGAAGATGATGATAAATGAACTTTTGTTACTTGATTATATGATAATTATTCGCTGAGAGCAGAAAGAGAGGAAGCTTTGTGGAGTGCCATTTTCCATTCTAAATATCTCGGCCGTCATCATAATTTGGCATTGGCATTTGCATTGATAACCACTCCTTAAGTTATACATTCAGACACCACTATTTAATATGGTAAACTTTTCTACTAGCTTACCAATGAGACAGCATTATTTAGGCCTGAATCTTATATGTAAAAGTCAACCATTGATACATGGAACCCAATCTCCATGGTTGGTCAACTGTCTATTGTTTATCGTGAGAACTCTTGATGTGTATGGGATAAAATTATAATCCTGATAATACCTTTTATTGGCTGACTTTTCTCCCGGGCAGGTGAATGTGGAAGGAAGAACAAACAATGCGGTGACATCTTAAGGCATTTTGTTCTATTTTGTTGGAGGGTCTGTCTGAGAATAGAATCTTCAAGCTGAGCACCTTCTTTTCCCATTATTTTCAGGAAGCCTAAAATGCTCTCAGAACTCGGGTAGGCCACTGGAAATGCTCTACTGGCTCTCGATACAGCGATAGTCGTAAAAAGTCAAAATCAGGTAAACAAGAGTAAACAAGGTCAGAGTCCATTTTGTGCATATCCTACAACTCGCCTTGTCTGTGCTTGTAGATTTTGCATATATTTATTCAGTCAAAGTGCTCACAGAGAAAGACAGAGAGATGTGGACTCTCTCCAAAGACAACTTTTGTCCTAGAAGCCCATTGAATGCATAATTCAAACGAATCACAAGACGTGCAAATTACAAGCCACAAGCACAAAGGCATCCATTCATAACAACCTCAACTCACTCCAATGGTTTAATTCGGCTGCTATAGGATGGGCCTCTCAGTGCAAATTACAGGACAAAGCAAGAATGAAGATAAAAATTGTTGACTAGATTCACAATCTATGGAAACTTGTCTTTCCCAATTCATCAGTAGATAAAAAAAATTATCATGAGACCAAATCACCAGACCACAAACCAAATTGTAGTCATCTAGTGGCAAAACACATCCATTGACATCAACTTCTAGAATCCACAAATTCAAGTACAAAGCAGCCAGAAAATAACAATAACCGAAACATATGGCTTATAAAAATCATTTGACCCTGGGGTGGACATAGATTTATCGGGGAATTTTGTTTCAACACAATAGTCATTAATGGGTTGAAACCTTGAGATGTAAAAATTTGAACAATATATACCTAAATTACTGTATAAGTTTCTTTGATCTTGGAATCCAAAATATATAATTGCAGCCATGTTGGCGAGGTTTTTACTTAAAAAAATCATAAGATAATCCTGAGAATCTCTCAAAATATATAGAAGTTAAAAAAAAATCATAAGATAGAATTTCTCAAAATATTTAAAAGTTAAGTAAATCTGTTGAGAGTTACTTCTTTTTTTTTTTTTGGGTGCCACAACAGAATTCTCCAGGGTAGATTGGTAAAAGTTTATGTCGAGAAGAAATTATTAGAAAATCCAACGATAGCTTATTAGTTTCCTAAGAGCTTCCCTAAATAATTATATAACACATTTTTATTTTGATACATGGAACCCAACCTACATGGTTGGTCAACAATCCATTGTTTATCGTGACAACTTTTGATGTGTATCCAATCTCTATGGTCGGTCAACTGTCCATTGTTTATCGTGACAACCGTCGATGTGTATGGGATATATTTTATAAAATTATAATCCTGATAAACTGGCTGCGACAATTTATTGTTCAAGAGGTTAATATCTTTTATTGGCCGACTTTTTCCCTTGGGGAGGTGGATGTGGAAGTAAGAGCAGACGTGCAGCTAACAACAGGCTGGAGCCTGCAAGCAAGACTTAAATAGTATTTGTACAATTAAAAAGAAATACAGGGTTCTTGGTTTATTGGTGATCAATAGTTTGGCAGAGACTTGGATAAAACAATTTTAGGAGTGTGTGGTGTAACCTCTATAAACTTCATATAAAACTTTTAAATTAAATGCAAAACTATACAATTTAATTTTTTTTTAAATTTTTTAATGTTTGAATTAGAAAAAATAATACATTGTTTTCAAAGTTTTATAATAATTGAAATATATAAGTAATAGTTATATCAATAATTTAAATGTATAAAGTATAATAGTAAATAATTAATTTTTAATTAAAAAGGTATTTGTAATGTATAAAAGTAATAATAAATAATTTGTTAAAATAATAGAAATTAATTAAATCAATATTGTTTATATCTATTCTTATATAAATTAATTAAGTTAAAAATTTCTAGAGTTGTTATATGCGTGTGTGTGTATATATATATATATATATA
>MU226909.1:2199234-2216055 GCA_018584345.1 Thuja plicata
TATATATATATATATATAACAACTTAACTATTTAGTGTTCTATGGTTTTACTTCAATTTAATATATTGTTTCAAAAATGACATCAAAGAATCTATGATCAAATCTAAATTTAGAACCAAGTTGAAACCTTCACAACTAATTATAAATAATTCACCAAAATAAGTGTAAAATTTATTAAGTTGAATATTAAAATGCTAAAGAGTAAAATTCCTAACCTTTTTTTATTCAGCCAATCCATTAAATATATATTACTCAATGGTGACCAACAATTTAGAATTAGAATGCAACAAATAAAGACATACAACATAGTTGTTAGTTTTCATTTATTGTACTTGCCACAGGCAATATACTATTGCATTCAGTTGTGCACCAATAGTGAATTAGTTTTACATGAATGAACCAATCATAAATCAGTATTTTTTTCTTGTTCAACTATTTGTAAAGTTTAAATATTTTTTTATGAATTATTTTATAATTTATAATGTAAACATTTATTTTCATTAAAAAATTCAATTATTTATAATATAAAACTATTATATATTTAAAAAATTTACTATATATATCTACTATATAATATATATTATTCTATAATATATAATATAAAAGAACTATATCATATATGCTATATTATATAATTATAGTATTTCACTAACTCTTAATTTATTAAATATTGTTTTTCAGATTTTATACAAAATTTCCTTTTAATTTTTGATCAATAATATTTTTTCTTTTATAAAAGAACTATTAATTAAAATATTTATAATAAAATTAAAATAAAAATTCAAAATTACATATTTAATTATAATTAGGCCGCTGCGTGGCACTTGTTTTATTTTGAAATATTGAAAAAAATAGATATGATTGATGAAGGAAAAAGTACTAAGAAAAAAAATCTCATTATATTCATCTACTCTATTAAAGTTACATCATTCAATAGCTACAAATATTTTCACATTAGAATGCACATAATTCTTAGTTTTCTTTTATTTTTATTTTAAAATATTCAATAAAAAATATACTTGTCTCAAAAAGTGAAGAGCCAAGAAAATTAATATATCACTTTTCATCATTTGAACAACTCAAACTTACATATATCAATTTACTTAATAAAATAATTTAAAAATATATAATCTAATTGATTAATAAAGCATGGAAATGAATTTTAATAAAAATATTAAAATTTAAACTAATTCCTTAAGTGGTTGTATTTTTAAAGTAATAATTTGACTCTAAAAATAAAACAATATATAAATTTAATCAAAAATATTAAAAAAATTGTAAGAGTAAATAGTGAAGTATAAAATATACTTTAAAGTTCAAAATATTATATAAAATATAGTTGAAGCTACTCATATTGGTTTCCATTAGTTCCCTTATCATTCAAAGTGGATCATATGTACTCTGATGTAATATTTAGAGCACATGATTGAATGTGGTTTGCCCTTTTAAGAAATGTTAAAAATTCATTATATTGCATAGTATACCAATTAAAAAATTATGTTATGATATATTTATGAAACAACAAAGATAAAAGTTGCATAGTAAATTAGGATGAACATCTTTGACCATCTATTATAGTCATTTATATATTATAACTATACCTTGAAATGAAACTATTTAATGGTATATACATGATACCTTTTTTAAGGAGTCAAATGTATTTAGAGGATTTATTTAGATGTGGATTGGTCAAGTTTTGAATAGTTACATTTGCTACTTTACTCATGGTTATTAGACCATGATTTAATAATTATATGAAATTATTATTATAGTCATATGTCATTAGATGAACTTTAAAAGATAAGGTTGGATCTTAATTAATATACTATTGAAATATTTTTTTTTTTAAAATTATAATACATTTTAATTAATTAATAAATTTAATTTTATATTGGTATTCTTTTTTAACACAAGATATTCCCAAGAGTAATTATTGTATTTTATAAACTATTGTGATATTAAAACTAATTTAATTTTATAAATTATTAGGTTACATCTCTTATAATTTTTTCTATTACTTTTTCCTTTAAAGATATGAAAATCAAAACAACTAATTTTAATTCTATGGGATGAATATTTTTAGAACTATTTAATTAATGAAGTGTTTGAGCGGAAACTCTACCATGAAAAATACTATGAATATTATAAATATTGTCTAGTAAAATAAAATCTATTGTTCTAGATAGGAAAAATACACAAAAAATAAGATTTATCATTAGAAACTAGTTTAGAAAAATCTAGTATAAAATAAAACTACTATTAAAGTTATGAAATCATAATAGAAAAATTCTAATATAACAGATTTAAATAATGTGTTCTAAGATTAATATTATAAAATAAATACTTGGATTTAATTTAGAAGCATATAACTGTGTTTAAAAGAAAGCATAGTCATATTTCATTCTTATCACTCTATTTGCATTTAAAGATCAACAGGAATGTATCTACCTATCCTAAAGGGATCATTTTTAGCACCTTGTTGTTATTGTACTAAGATGCATTTTGTGCTCCATCTTGATATCTTTTGATGTAAATTAATTGTTAATTTGGAATTAAAATCACACTTCTATTTTTAAATTGTAAAACTATAAATGATTGTCAATCAAGCAAGATGGTGTTTATATCTTAATGGTATTTTTTATGAAGAGATAAAAGATTTTTCCATTGGAATTACAATAAATTAATTTCTAGTTGTGAATTTATATTATGCTTCTATGTCTATTTCATTTGGTGTACACAAGGTTTACACCATGTTTGTCCATTCTCATAGCATAACCTTTATAGAAGTAGGGTTAATCTAGTCACACAATATGTTAATTTTGATTCGAAAGAATAAAAACCCTATTTGTAAAATTGAGAATCTTTGATCTAAAAACCTTCTACTATATCTGTAGTTATCCTTTCTCATTTGTACAAATAAAAAACTTTAATGAGAGAGTAAACTGATTGAATCTTCTTATCACAACCTTTTCTAAGAGGATTGGGGTGGGCAACTAGCTGCCCTAAAATTGTAGTCAACAATGGCATCTTGCAATTTCCTGACAATAATGTACATAGAATTAAATTAAAAAGAGGAATATTAGGATAGGTATGTAAATATAAAATATATATTTATGATAGGTTAAATTAAAGCGCATGTTTGGGTTATAATTGTGATAGTGTGAATATTAATTAAATGATAAGTATATTATGTAATTAAGATATAGGTTAGAAATAGGAGGAATTAGAGTAAGTTAATATAATATGCTGATCTATTCTATTTATGTACAATTACATCTAACTATTTATCAATCCTACACTAAAATAATTTCATAAATAATAGGTTAGTTATTTTTTAGATAGAAAAAGTGGATTAATAAATTATCAAAGGTCATTAATAAAAAAATCCAATAAATTGGCAAGGTGAAACGATGTTATTACCAAAAGGAATATTCAGGACACATAAAAATTATGTCCATACAATCACATACAAAACAATGAAATAAAACACACGCAAATGGATATGTATGCATTGAGATTAGTATATTTTAATTAATATATAATGTAGGGATAAATATGGAATAATTGGTGTTCCTAACAACACATAAAATTATAAGAAGAAAAGAATCATGAACAAAGTAAATAGATACATAATATATTTGATTCAATATAAAAGGATCTTAAATACCCCATTTATTTGCATCATCCTTAAAATATGATGACAATTAAATTGTGTTACTTACATAGTTATAGGAGATAGAAATAGAACAATTTTTCAAAACAATTTTTTTTTATTAAGGTAATGTATGCGTCAAAGGGATCCTATCTTCATGTACTTATCAAAGAAAAATGGGTCATCAAAGAGGGAATACAAGACATAAATAATTATACAAGTACATGCAATAACAAATTAAAGATAAAAGGAAATACATTGTCTAAATAGAAAATAAGAACATACATACATACATACATACATACATACATACGTATGTGCATACGTACTTACCTACATACATGCATACATACATACATACATACATACATACATGTACATGGATACATACATACATATTTAGTCAGCTTCCAAATAGATCACAAAATAGAATTAACACTTATACAAAAGTAAATACCAAGTCGGCGATCATACACTATCAAAACATAGGTAATCCTCAATCCAAATTAAAAACAACACATTTGGACTTCGCATTATATACTCCCTCAATCATCGCAACTTTTCATCTGTCTTGTATCACTATTACTCTATCTTTTCATTCCTTCAACATATTGTAACTTACTAAGATAAAATTAAAAAAATAAGAGACCTTAACCGAAGGTCACACATATCCCAAAATAGCTTCTTGTAAGTGATGTATGATGTTTCAAGGCTTGCTTGCACATCTACCAAGAGACCTATCTTGTCTCTATTAGAATCCTAACCTTCACTAGGATCTTCCAAAGGCTTAGATTATTAATTAAGGCCTTCTCTAGCTCCTATCCAAGAGCCCAAAACTTTGTGCTTCACCTTGAAAGACTAACACCGTTTAGATTCTTCACTTCTCCTACACTTAGAAGGATCTAAGTGCCAACTCCACACTAGCATTCCTGAATCATTGTAGGGATGTTAAACATGTTTGAAACCTTCCATATATTCCCATTTGACTCTATTTTGATGGATCTCTTAACCCTTTTTAGTCGAGATCAAGTTTTAGAACCTAGGAAGCCTAATTAGATCTAATTCCTTGTAGCCTTTCCAGAGACCTTTTCCCAATTCTTTCAAAACTTTCCCAAAGAAATTGAAAAACTAATCCCACATTCAGATACCCTTTCATTTTATAAAGGATTTTGAAAGTTTTAGTCCCCTAAGCCCTCTGTACATAGGGTTCCTATTATCTAGGACCAATAGGGATAATAGGCCTAACATGGGGGAGCCATGAAATGACAAACTGGTCAGGACAGAACCACTGAACCCCCTAAACTATAAACAATTTATTTAAGACCTTAGATTGACTCCTATCAACTTACTTACTGAATGGAAAAGTCTTAGAACTATCCTAAGAACACAAAAAAATCACTAACTCAAATCATTCAATCCATATGATAGCACTATCACACTAAAAAGCTCAGTTTCTTCACAAATTCAGAGCTGCAGAGCTATATTCACTATATCAAACTTGTTCCATTGAAAAACAATATCCTCTAGATTTGAGCCTCCATACATTAGATGCCATATTCCATGTTTCTATGGCCAGTTGGTCAATTTACCACTCCTATTTTCTAGGGAGATCCAAAGTAACCGAGTTGCATGCAACATTTGCAATAATTGCAAATGTTGTCATGAGAACATTTTAACAGCTTCTGGCATATTTTCCATTATACCAACTTCCTAAGTTTTAGGGCCTCTATCCTCTATATCTCGAGGAACCAACTTCATTAATGGCCTCCAAGCATCTCTATGACAACATTTATATGTTTAGGAAACATTCAAAGCTCAAATCCATCACTAAGCTTCTAAGCCTAATAAAATTAAAAAGCTACTAACAATGACCATTTTGGTGACCTTAGTCCTAGTGACTAACTCATCTATTCCACAATGCAATGACCTTGTAAGGTCCAAATAAACACACTACCTTGACTTGGCCAATGTCAAGTACAAGCCAAACCATTACAACTATGGAGGTTAGCCTAGGTGTGCTCCTGCACCATCCTCCCCAAAACAAAAATTTCAATTCACCCTTGCATTGAGAGTGAGTGGGGTCAATCCCAATCTTCTTAAACTCTGATTCTTTAAACCATACTACATCAACATTTTTTTTATCATGTCTCGTGATTAAGTGTTCTTTGTATTCTTTGGTTCTAGTCTTCTTGTAGACCCGGGTATCCAGGATACTATCATCTTGGTTGACTATAGCAGGAGGTAGCTTGAGGTCTTTTACATCTCTGATCACTTCACTGAGGCTTTGATCCATGTCTAGTGTTGGTCCTTTTTAATGAATTATGTCTGCAATGTTAAAGAAAGGGGACAGTCCACTGTCTTCCGATAGCTCCACTTTAAAAGCATTGTTCCCATACTTTGCTAAGATAGGACAAGGGCCTATCCTCCTCATTTGCAACTTGTGCAGGACTCCTTTTGGAAGTATAGAATTATTCAGATGCACCATTACTAAGTCTCCCACATTGAACTAAAGTTATCTTCTACTCTCATCAACCTTAGTCTTATGCTTCATGGTGTTTTCTATCAAATTCTTCCTGATTGTATCATGTATCTCCTGCATTGCATAAGAAAAATCATCAGCATATCCACTTGCTTTCACTCCCTCCTTTAAGTCTCTTAGCTCATAGATTCCCCTAGGATGTAGACCATAGACTATCTCAAAGGGAATCTTCCCTGTTGACTTGTTGATAGTGTCATTGGAGGCATATTCATCCCGTTCAATCAATTGATCCCATTGTTGACCATATTCCTTGGTCAAGTATCTTAATAGATTTCCAAGGCTTCTATTCACCGCTTTGGTCTGACGATCAGTTTTGGGATGGTATGCAGACCCAAAGGATAAATTAGTGCCTAACCTTTGCAAAAGAGTCTTCCAAAAATGACTCATAAATTTAGTGTCTCTATCTGACACAATGCTCATAGGCAACCAATGGATTCTTACTATCTCTTTGAAGAAGAGAGAGACTATTTAGCTAGCATCATTAGTTGTCTTACATGGCACAAAGTGAGCCATCTTTCTGAATTTGTCCACAACTACATAAACACTATCCATGCCTTGTCTTGTCTTGGGTAACCCAACTACAAAATCCATGCTCAAGCATTCCCATGTCATAGTGGGAATAGGTAGTGGCTGATATAGACCTACATTTGAAGAAGTACCTTTGGCCTTTTGACATACTATGCAACTTTCCACATACCTCCTAACATCAAGGTTCATTCTTGGCCAATAATATAACCTTTGAACAAGTTCTTGTGTCTTAGTGATCCCAAAGTGACCACTCAATGCACCATTGTGCTATTCCTAAATTAAATTCTCCTTAATAGACCCTCTAGGGACACATAACTGATTTCCCTTAAATAAGAGATTGCTTTGCAAAGTGTATTCAACATATTTTCTATGAAAATGATTCATGTATTTAGCACATACCTTATAAATGTCAGCAAAGTATTCATCATTAGCGTATAGATCCTTGAAGTGATATATTCCCATGCTCTTCAATTGAATCTCTTGGATGGTAAGAGCTCTTCTACTCAAGGCATCTGCCACCTTGTTGAGTACTCCTTTCTTGTGCTTGATATTAAAGGTGTAAGCTTCCAGGTATTCAACCCACTTCATGTGCTTGCGACTCAACTTCTCTTGAGAGTTCAAGAAGCTTAAAGCTTGATTATCCGAATAGACTATGAACTCCTTGGGGAGAAAATAGTGCCTCCATTTCCTTAGAGCTTGAACTAATGCATACATTTCAAGGTCATAAGAAGAATACTTCTTCTTAGCTTCACTCAACTTCTCTGAATGAAATGTCATTGGTCTACCCTCTTTGCTTAGGACAACTCCAATAGCCACATTGCTTGCATCACACTCAATAGTGAAAAGATTCTCAAAGCTTGGCAAGACTAAGACAGGTTGGGTAGCAATATTTTCTTTTAACAACTCAAAACTCTTGTTATCTTGTTCATTCCATGCAAAATTATTCTTTATACCTCCTTTTATTGTGTCCAACATAGGAGCAAAAACAACACTAAACTACCTTATAAACTTCCTATAATACTAAGAAAGGCCATGAAAACTTCTTACCTCTGTTGCTATCCTAGGAATAGGCCAATTTATGATGGCTTCCACTTTACTCTTGTCCATTTTCAGATTTCCATGAGAGAGAACAAACCCAAGGTACACTAAGTCTATTTTGATGAACTCACACTTCTCCAAGTTTTTCATCAACTTCTCATCATGCAGCATCTTGAAGACAGTCTCAAGGTGTTGAAGATGCTCAACTCTTGTCTTATTGTAAATTAGTATATCATCAAGATATACCACTACAAATTTTCCAATGTAGTCTTTTAGGACTTCATTCATGAGCCTCATGAATGTGGAAGGGGCAGTAGAAAGTCCAAATGGCATGACAAGCCATTCATACAAACCTTCATTGTTTTTAAAGGTTGTCTTCCACTCATCTCCCTCTTGTACTCTTATTTGGCGATAGCCACTTTTCAACTCTATCTTACTAAAGTACTTAGCTTCACCTAGACAATCCATTAGTTCTTCAATCCTAGGAATGGGAAAGCTATACCTAATGCTTATCCTATTTATGGCTCTTGAATTAGTAAAAAGCCTCCAAGTTCCTCCTTTCTTAGGTGCTAGGATAGTGGGTACGACACAAGGGCTAATGCTCTTCTTGGTAAGACCTTGGTTTAGGAGTTCTTCTATTTGTCTAGAAATCTCCTAATTTTGTTGAGGGGTCATCTTGTAGGCTGATTTATTAGGTAGGGTGGCTCCTAGTATAAATTCTATCCTATGACATATGGGTCTTTTAGGGGGTAATGTTGATGGTTGTCCATCACTTACTATACTTTCATAAGTTTGCAACATGCTTTGTATCTCTGGTTTCTTGTTTCCTTTGTCTTCATTCTTTTCTTTTGGCCTTAGCACCAATTCATAGCAAACTCCTTATCCTTCTTCCATGGTTTCGAAGAACTCTTTTTCAGCAACCATGAGCACATTAGGACTTGTTGTCTTCAATTCTGCATCCTCTAACAAAGCTTGAATTTTGAAAGTCACTTTGTCCTTCTTGAATGTATAGGAGTTCTTCACCCCATCATGGATAGCTTGGCGGTCAAATTTCCATGGCCTGCCTAGGAGTAAGTGACATGCGCCCATAGGCAATACATCACATAGAACCTTGTCCTTGTATCTCCCTATAGAAAACTCAACCCAAGCCTGCTCATTTACTAAGACATGTTGTCCCTTATTGAGCCATGTGACCTTGTAAGGATGGGTGTGGGGTATCCTTGTCATGTGCCTCTTGCTAAGTGCTTCTTCTGACACAATGTTGTCAGTGGACCCTGAGTCAATAATGACTCTACACACTTTTCCCATCACCTTGCATTTGATTATAAATAGGGAACTTCTTTGGATTGGCTCTTCTTTAACTAGCTCCGTGATCAATGTTCTCCTCATCATGAGGTTCTCACCTTCTTCTGAATTCAATGGTACCTCAGGGTATTTCTCTGCTACATTTGTCTCCTCACGAACTAGATTATTCCTCTTGTTACCTCCTTGAGAAGTATTGCCCTTCTCTGGACACCTATAGATAGGGTGTCCCACTTGATTGCAATGATAACATTTCATATTGGCAAAGTAATTTCCTCTTCCTTCTCCACCACTTCTTCCTCTAAAATTAGAGTTCCTTCCTCTACCACCTCTACTATAGCTTCCCTCTTTTTGTTCAGTATATATGACTTCTCCTTGAGTCCTTGATTCTGAACTCCTTCCACCATAGCCACCTCTTGGTCCTCTACTATCCCTTCCTCTACCTCTTCCTTTGGAGGTTTGTTCTTATTTTATTTTGCCTTTCTCCTCTATTTTAAAGGCCATTTGATAACACTAGAAGATGGTCTTGAATTTAACAAGACTCATGTCTTCTTGAATAGACCACTTGAGTCCATTAAAATACCTTGCCAGTTTGATGCTTTCATCCTCCCACTTGTGATGTCAAACACAACTTTTGAAATTTTTCAGTGTATGCTTGGATATCCAAATCTTTCTATCTGAGATTGTATCTTCTTCTATGCAACAGAACCTCATAATCATCAAGCAAGTAATCCTTCTTTATCTTTCTCACCATGCCCTTCCAAGTGACTATAGGACTCCTTCCTTCTTTCTCCCTTTCAGTTTGAGTAAACTTCCACCATGTGAGGGCTGAGCCTCTCAACCTAGATTTGGCCACAATCACTTTTTGGTCCTGTGTTACACCATCACATTCAAAATGGTTTTCTATACTATGAATCAAATCAACAACTGAATCTAGATCCATTTTTCTACCAAATAGTGGTACACCCTCCAAAGCTTTGCCACTTTATGCCTTTATTTCTTTCAAGAAGGGGTCTTCAGCAATAATAGGGTCAAGTGTTAGAGCTTCCTCTTCCAATTCTAGTCCTTTTCCCCTTTCTTCTTCTTCCTCCTTCTGTTCTATCTTATCCTTCACTTTATCAACTTTGTCTTGGACTTCACCCAAGAGTTGCTCCATTTCAGACAATCTTTCTCTTAGCAACTTGTTATCTTCTTCTTGTTCTTCTACCTTTATGGCTAACTCAGCGTTAGTCACCATGGTTTTATCTTCTACTAATCCCACTGGTGTATTCTCTCTCACTGATTCACTAGGTTGAAACGTCCACCACAAGCCTGATCTTAATCAAGCTCTGATATCAATATGATGGATGATGTTTCAAGGCTTTCTTGCACATCTACCAAGAGACCTAGATTGTCTCTATTAGAATCCTAACCTTCACTATGATCTTCCAAAGGCTTAGATGATTAACTAAGGCTTTCTCTAGCTCACCTTTTAGCTTCACCTTGAAAGACTAACACCATTTAGATTCTTCACTTCTTCTCCTATACTTAGAAGGATCTAAGTGCTAACTCCACCCTAGCATTCTTGAATCATTGCAGGGATCTTAAACATGCTAGAAACCTTCCATATGTTCCCATTTGACTCCATTTTTATGGATCTCTTAAAAAATTTCAGCCGAGATCAAGTTTTAGACCCTAGGAAGCCTAATTAGGCCTAATTCCTTGTAGCCTTTTCTAGAGACCTTTTCCCAATTCTTTCAAAACTTTGCCAGAGAACTTGAAAAAATAATCCCACATTCAGATACCCTTTTTGATTTTACAAAGGATTTTGAAATTTTAGTCCCCTATTCCCTCCGTACATAGGGTTCCTATTATCTAGGACCAATAGGGCTAATAGGCCTAATTAGTAAGACCTTATTGATTTCTCACTCAAAACTTGACCAAATGGATTGGTGAGTTCACAAATATCTCAATAGAGTAAAATTAGGTCATATCCCACCTAGCACTACACTTTTCCTCTACTGTACTTTCCTTCCCCACATAAAATGCTCAATTCTTCACCTCCAAACCTCTAACCGGGCATTGTCATCTCGCCTAGGGTTTGGTACTAAAAATAGCAACTCAACTCCACCAGAATCCTACCTCTACATATGTATAGAAAAAAAAATCCCCTAACATATCGACCTAGCCTTAGGAAGATCCCATGGTTAGATTTCATGGGGGAGCCATGAAATGACAAACTGGTCAAGACAGAACCAATGAACTCCCTAAACTGTAAACAATTTATTTAAGACCTTAGAATGACTCCTATCAACTTACTTACTAAATGGAAAAGTCTTATAACTATCCTCAGAACACAAAACAATCACTAACTCAAAGCATTCAATCCATATGATAGCACTGTCACACTAAAAATCTCAAGTTCTTCACAAAATCATAGTTGCAGAGGTATATTCACTATATCAAACTTGTTACAATGAAAAACTATATCCTCTAGATTCGAGTCTCCATACATTAGATGTCATATTCCATGTTTCTAGGGCCTTTTGGTCAATTTCCCACTCCTATTTTCTAGGGGGGTCCAAAGTAACAAAGTTGCATGCAACATTTGCAATAATTGCAAATGTTGTCATGACAACATTTTAACAACTTTTGGCATCTTTGCCATTATGCCAAATTCCTAAGTTTTAGGGCCTCTATCCTCTATATCCTAAGGAACCAACTTCATTACTGGCCTCCAAGCATCTCTATGAAAACATTTATGTGTTTAGGACACATTCAAAGCTCAAATCCATCACTAAGCTTCTAAGCCTTATAAATTTAAAAGGCTACTAACAATGACCATTTTGGTGACCTTAGTCCTAATGACTAACTCACCTAGTCCACAATGCAATGACCTTCTAAGGTCTAACTAAACACACTACCTTGACTTTTTCAATGTCAAGTACAAGCCAAAACATTACAACTATGGAGGTTATCCTAGGTGTGCTCCTGCACCAGTAAATTTTCATGTCTCCATTCACCATATATTGTGCCCGTGGACCAAAAATGTACTTCTATACTCTGTAATTCTATTTCTAGGACTTAGTCATTTTGGAATTATTAGCTCCAAATTTTTCTTTACACCAAGCGATCATCCATTAAAGATGTGTTGCCATAAATGACAACCCTCAAGTGTTCTTTAATATTCCTAAATGAGCCACTTGCTGACAATCTCTTTGTTTGGCATTGATGGAAACACTTAGTGAAAAATGACTAAGTGTCAATAAAAAAATAATATACATTGCACTTGTATAACCCCTTTACATATTAATCTATCTCTTCTGTCTACATATTTCATTCTTCTCTCCTCTCCCTTGACATCAATGGCAAAGGTATACAAAAATATAGAGTACATAAAAAATTTCTTACCAAAAAAGTTTATATCATCTTTAGCACATCTTCGAAGGAGCTTTCCAAGATCTTCACTTCCTCTGACCAAGTGTTTACCAGTATCTAACTCACATGAACTAGTCTATTTAGTATGAAAGAGGATGTCTCTTGTTCCTTTAGCTCGGTAGACATGTATCCAATGAGGGTCTACCTTTTTGTCTCCATGTCTGAAATGTGAATCTCAATAATTGTTAACTTAGGAGTAATTAAAATCTTCAGCATACCAAATCTTCCTACAAATATCCCTTTCTCTGTATCCAAAACACTCAACTTGTCCAATATTCTAGACAATTCTTTGTCTAACTCCAGTACAGTATGTGAGGAGGTCTCACAACTATGCATCAACTTGTCAAGAGTTTGTCTATACTTTTCTATTTTATCATCAATTTTTTTAAGATGTCTGATAGGATTTATATAGTAATTTCATAACTTCCTTCCATGCATCACACAACTCTTTGCTTCAGTCATTTTTTTCTCAACATGCCTAAGTCCCATTCAATAGAATGGCATACTTCTTTCAACTTCTTTACGAGGTTTTTTTTCTCTTCTTTCTCTTCAACAATTTTCTCCAAGGACTCCTAGTGACTGTCAAAGTCATCGAATACTTTTTTCAATTTCTATACATTGTTGTTTGATTTAAAATTAAGAGGTATAGGTAGGATTTTATTGATAGTATCAACTTCTCTCTCCATTACTCTTAAATTTTTATCACCTTTCTGCTCAGATATCTCCTTCTCTTTTACAAATGCAATGTAAGATAGCTTTATTAGGTCATCCTCATCCATACTCTCAAGATCAGTGCTCATATTTCTCTCTCCACTTGTCAAAAATAAAGGTGAAGAAATAAATGTATGAGTTTCTTGTTTCACTTCAACTTTATTTTGCTTCTTCAGCTTCGCTCACTTTTTATTCTTTCCCTGCCACTATTAGATCAATTCTTCCTCCATCAATGTCAGTATTCTTCTCAAAATGGTCACTAACATATTTTGAAGAGTCCAAACACACAGGTACACCAGTAACAAAGAAATATGGTTTCTTTATAGTACTGACAAATTGATTAGTGTCTCATCCTTTGGTGTATCAAAATTTAATTCAGCTATCCTTGATGAATCACCATTTTGAATTGTCTTGGGCTTAGTAGCCTTGTGAGGTGAGGAATTATTAGGTTTAGTCTGCAACAAAACCTTATTAGCTGCCTTTTGTGTTTCCTCGATCACTTCATCATATTGTATCCCCATTATTTTCACCAATCTTGACTTAGTTCTCAACAAGGGTTTTAAAGCATTTAGTATCTTTTCCATTCCTTAACAGAAACAAAAGGTAACATATCTTCAACATATTGCTTCATCTTCAATCTTTGCTAGTTGTTTCCTTAGCTCTAATTTCTCATATAGTTCCTCTCATATACTTCCTTCAAATTCTAACAAATTATTCGTAAAATAAAGTAAATGATTTATTACCATGTCTTCAATTGAGATCCAATTAGATGCATCATGCCTCTCATAGTATCTAGCCAAAGTATTAAGCTTACCATTCTAAATTATCCTTTCTCTAGTATCTTTATGTCAGGCTTCCAAAATTGTTTCACATCTAGGATCTTTTCTTCAACTTTCTTCTCTTCTCCCATCTTCTTATCAACTTTCTTCTCTTATCCTTCTTCTCTTCAACTTATGTCCTCTATCTCTTAGGAAAAGAGTCCTATTTGGTGGATCTTGTATTTATTCTATGAAATTCCTTTGGTTTTTCTTCTTGCAATGTTCTCTTATTTGGTGTAGGTGTAGTCTTAGGTATATTAATCACAATAGAGGGTGTACTGATAATCTTCTCAACTTCTAGAGGTGGAAGGGCTGCATGAGAAGTGCTTTCCAATCCATAAGAACTTTATGTCATCTTCTTTCTTACCTCTTTAATCTCCTCCTTTGTTATACCAGCCTTGGCTACTAGATTATCTACCACATTTTCTACTTTTCTATTCCTTGCACCTCGAGTATGTTCTTACCTTATCTTTGTAGAATTATCTTCATAGGTGCCCCATCTTTCTTTGGATGAATCAATTTCTAAGGATAGTATGTGTTCAACTTGCATAGTTATAACCTCACAACTGACTTCATATCCTAGTTGATAACACCACTTCATCCTAGGTTGTACTACCTCAAAGAAAGTATAATCAGTTTCAACCATGAAATAGATTGTATCTTTATACTTCCCTACCAATGCCTCAAGAATCCTTATTCTTTCTCTCATCTATTTCTGCAAGATTTTGATCATGCCAAATAGACCACCATGGACCGATGTGCTATTTTGTCTTCTATAACTTTGTGAAATCAGAATTCTAGTGGGTTAACTATCCTTCCAAGCTCTAGGGTGCATACCAGGAAAACTATGTACAATATGAATATAAATGTGTATTAATAGGGATCTAAACCTAAATTCATTTTAAATATCCTTCTTTATTTGCTTCACATTATCCAAAAAATGCTGTGTAAGTATTTCACAAATGTGGTACTTAACATTTTCTTTCACCATTCTATATGCCATCATAATGACTTCTGTAGATACCGAGTTAGGTTGACTGTTGTAATGTAGTTTATATCAAAGAATCATTGAAATCAATCTAACATCTTGCTGAAAAATCTTGTTAATGGTCATCGCTCTCTTATTCCATCATGAATGTGTTATGGTTTCCACATATGTATTTGTGTTCTTCATCGCAACAGGAATGACTCCATAATTATCCAAACTTGTTATACTATAAATTAAATCACTGCATATCTTCACTGGCTGATCTCCAAGTCAAATGAACTAGTCATGAACTCTAATCAGAATAATCTTAATCCATTCCTCTTCACTAAACTCATAGAGTTCCTTAGTCTGCATTATACTAAGATTCTCAAGATGTGCGAACTCAACTTTCATCTTTCCATCTGTACCAATCATATCTTTCATCTCTGAATGGATCTCAAAGTCTCCCAAAGACTCATACTTATAGTGAATGTAATCCATAATGTCTTTAACATGTGTAACATCATAGGGTGTTTGCGAAAACACACCTTCAGGATCATCCTCAGCTGATTTGAATGGGTGTTTCTTAAATCTATACCTAGGCCTTTCAACAACATAAAAAATCAATGGAGTATCCATAACCAAAGATTCCCAAATGATCTAAGTACATTTTATCTGTCAATTCTATGAGTTCCTTCTTCGATCAGACACACAAAAAACTTTCTTTTTTCTCCTCTTTCTCTAATCTCTCTTCTTCTTTTCCTCTGATCTTCAAATGATATTTAAACAAGTTATTTTTATTGACCTTATAGTTCATTGTGTAAAGAAATGAGATAGTTCTCAATACATTCATCTCTGCATATGATCTATTCAACTAATAATCTGGCGATGTAATGTAGTCAAGCTCAGAGGATCCAATAAAGGATTATCCAAATTTGCAACCAAACAACACTCATAGCAGAAACAACAACAACATAATATATGAACAACAGTAGATAAATCTATTATCATAAACTAAGCATTACATAAAATATGTCAGGTTGTAAGGCCTTCCCAGTTATGACCAGTATATCAAGGATTCCAACAATATCATGTAGGATCCAACTTCTCCATCCTACCCTATAGCTAAGTGAAAGAAACCAGATCTAAACTTGTTCTTGCAAGCTACCAAGAAATATTACAAGTTTCTATCTTACCCACTTAATATTGTATGCTGTCAACTTTCTCTCCTCTTTAGTTCCTGCATGCTTGTCTATTTAAAATGCTACCTAGACACTCCTTATGTACAACACAACCACACGTTGGATTAAAAAACAAACACTAAATAATAGTTGGCCCATTACAATCCACGATGAATCATATTAAATGACCCAATCAAATGAAAACAAATAATAAATACATAGAAGAAAGAACTATTGGAAACACTGAGAGGGGGGGGGTGAATCAGTGTTTAACTAATTATTCTATTTCATCAATTTTGAAACTAAATTAAATAGATAACACATGAAGTATAACACAACAACACATAACACCAGTTATGTGTATGGGGAAACCTTGATAAGAGGAAAACCTTGGTGGGAATTAGTACCCACAAATGATTGTACTAGTATAATGAACTTGTTAAGGTTCCTTGTCCTTGTTAGAAGTAGTCTTTACAATGAAAGTACAATGACCCTATTAGGAGTCTTTACAAAACCCTGTTAGAGGTGGGTGGCTCACTTCCAGAGCTCACTGCTGAATAAGATGAAGGCTACAAAGTCCTTGATAATAGATATACACTATATCCAAAAGTGAACTGGTGTATGTGACTTATTCTCTTAAAGAGGTCTATCTCATTCTGATATCTCTA
>MU226909.1:2216275-2251570 GCA_018584345.1 Thuja plicata
CCAAAAAGAATACCTTAGTCGGACCAAAAACAACATTCACAATGCTTCCAAAAAAAATGTCTTAAGCATGTTTACAATAATGTTTAATACACAATTAATAACTTATTACAATAGGTGCATAGCCTTTACAAAACAAAATATTATACTCTAATCCAAAAACTGTGGTCAGCTCCATACTCAATTTTCTGAACTATTTAGTGCACTTAATCTTTCTTTAAATTCTTCATACTATCATTCCATACCATGTGTGTATAGGGTAAGCATAAAAACATATCATAGAGCTTATGTATGAATGTGCATATCTTGATTCATTCTGACGCACGTGCGTTGGTGCTCTAATCGACTGCATATCTTTGTTATCCTATGTCTTCAATACTTAGCCAAATTTTTCTCTTCAAAGTTTGCTGTCAAAATGTTATATTAATTTGTTGCCATAATGAAAACACAAAATAAATCATATTTTCCCTGAGAGTCAACTTGCCAACAATCTCCCCCTTTGTCATTGATGGCAACAAAGGAATGTGGTCAAGTTACTCAAACTTTGACTAACACTAAAAACTTGTATATCATCCTCTTTTATTCATACTTATTTACATATATATATAACATATACCTCATACATGCATACACATACTCCTTATATACATTACTCCCCCTTTGACAGTAATGAAAAAGATGTCAAAATTGTAAGTCCTGGAGTACTTACTCTGAATATACATCTGGATAAGCAATCTGAAGAGTCTTGATCTCTTGCTGCCAGAATACCTTCAGTGCATCAACTGTCTAAAGATGGGTGCATAAGGCATATGTTAGATTATCCATCTTTTTCAGATCCAAGCAGGGTGCTTAATCATATGTAGCAATGGTTGCATCTATCTGTTTTATGTTCTCATTTAGAACAACTAGTGAGGGTGCAAGTGCATTTCTTAGTTAAGTCTGCCTGGTTCTTATCTTATTGATCTCCAACATAGCCTTTTCAATCTTGTCTAACTTCTCTTGATAGATATTGTTGCATGCATTAATGTCTTTCAAGGATCTTTCAATTGATTTTCTTACACTTTTAACTAAGATATTAGCTTCCTCAATCTTCTTGATGTGCTCTGAGGTGAATTTTACTCTGCCCATGCAGTTTGCTAATACTTTTCTGCCTTTAGCTGGTAGTTGTTTAAAGATTTCTTGACCAATCTTCAATGAGTTCAGATATAAAGAGAAATTCTTTACCACTTCATCTAATCTTTCCTTCTTGTACTCATCTTCTGCAATTTTAGTAGCAGAGTCTACTAAACTTGTGAAATGTGATTTGAAGCTTGTCAAGATGCTATCAACATCATCAACTGACTGAATCTTAGCCACTTTCTTATCTATTGGCACTAAATCATTCAAAATGTTCACTGTCTCCAGAAAGAGAGGGTTTCTCATGACTTGTTTCTCTTTGGCTTTCTCCATGGCTAGCACACTGATCTTAATCAAATCTTCTTCTTCCCAAGCATCTATATTTCCTAAATCAGGGGTCAAACATGACAACAATGATGGTTTTATGGATGGAGTATGTATTACATTTTGACTAGCATCCACATATTCACTCTTCATAGGGATCTCCATAACCAGTGTTTCATTAGGTATTCCTCATTATTCAAATATGTTAAATCTTTGTTTGGAGCTTCATCTTGTTGTAAGGAAGTGTTATTAGTGTATACCTTCTCCGTTTCTTCAGCGCTGACAAATTCTTTTTCAAAATATTTCAAGTCATTATCTGAAGCTATCATAGATATATTAACATTATCGATCATAATGGTTTCTTCTGAATCTTTGGCTGTATCAGAAGGTGGTGAAACTTTAGGTGCTGAATCCTGTGGACCTATCATAGGTGCATTTTGAATCACTGGTTCATCTTGTTTGGGTGGGAATGGAGTCACCTTTGTTGTAGGCATTGTTGATGGATACATATGTCTATCCAAAAATACTTGCTCAAATACTTTTTGAGTCTCTTCACCGACCAGTTCATACTCTTTATTCATGATATGAAGTGTTCTTGTTTTGGTTCTGAGATGAGGTTTTACCAAATCAAACAATATAGCTTTCTCATCATGTGAGAAAATAGGGAGAAGACTGTCTAATGTTTCTTCTCTTATCCTCATATCCTCTTTAATTTCTTGCCTTTTAAATACATCAAGTATGTTCCATACTTTGTCTGGTATGACTGTTTTGAGGTCCAATACTGTCCTCTTAAACTTGATCATGTGAGAGATAATCATAGAGTGAATTTCTAATTTATCTATCTCTTGGTACTTCTCATAGACATTCTTGATAGATTCTAGTCTTCCTTCATTAAAAATTCTATTCTTTAGGACTGTTAGACTAGGTTTGAATCCTACATCAAGAGGTTTCTTGAGTGTTCTTTACTTTTCTTCTTGTAGTCCTTGAGGATGGATGACTTGTGGGAACTTGTTTCTTCCTTATTGTCATGTTGCTTCATATTGATGGTGGAGAGGAATCTAAGTCAATAGTATTTGATGGCACATATGTACCTTCATCATATTTCTTCTTCTTCTTCTTGGGGATATCATCAGAGTTTTCCATTTTCACCTCTACAGGAGTTTTCTCAAGTTCTTTTACAATCTTAGCTTCCCTAGGCTTATCTAAGTCTTCTTGAGTGACACCATTAAATCTTAGGATGTTAGATGTAATACTTGATGCTTTTCTTTTTTTGTGTGCACTGTATAAGACAAAATCAACTTGATTTTTCTTTTCTCTTTAAGTACCCCATCTAGGTTCATTAGGGTCCTTAGGCGTAGATAAGAGTGCTTGGCTAAAAAATCATCTTAGAAACAAACATCATTGGACTGCCATTTCAGGATTGGACACCCTAAATGGCTTCTAAGTAGATTATTTAGTCTCATTTAATTATCAACCATGGACGTAAAGTTGGAATGGTGTTTACAAAGTATATGTTTCAAACTTCCTTGATTCTCATGGCTAAACCTATGGAATTGAAATACCTTACGCTTTAGGAATCTATACTATCTCAATTGAATGCAATTATGCTAAGAAAATAGTAATCACGAGTAGGGGTTACTCTGCTCACCTATGCTGCAGGAATAGTGCACCAGTTTTGTTACTAGTGGCTGCAGGAACAACAAAGTTCTATCTACTTCTTAATGAGAAAAGAAATAACTTCTAATCTAATAAAATGATTCACTCACCAAGTGGGCCCCCTTGGATGAGTGAATATAATTTTCAATTACGATAAAAGACTAAAACTCAAATTCTACACTCTATTCATTCATGGAGGAAATATGTTTGGAAAATAAACAGTGCTACAATGTCAAATTCTATTCCAGAAATTACATCAATTAACTCTCTGCTTCTCTCATGGAACTACAAAATTTGACTTATTTAAGGAGGAACTACACTACAACCCAAATCTAGGATCACTCCATTAATGAGGATCACTAATGGATACATCGTGCCCATAACAGAAATCTCAAACAACAATAGTAGGTCTTCAAGTTCTTCCCAGAATGTAGCATGTAGTGGTTATAGATCTGTGCATGGTGTCTTCTCAGGAACTGAACTGACTTGTTCCTTCGCGAGAGTTTTGCGACAGACCCATCTTTAACTACTTTACTTAATTCCTTGCTTTATGCTGGCACTTTTGAAGGTAATGACCATTGTTGACCCTTTCAACACTATGCTAGAATTCTTGAATGTGCCATAACTTGACTCCTACAAAATGGTTAGTATACATAACTTTCGACGCATAAATATATTTTATCATTTAATACTAGGAAAGAAGTGTGAGATTTCATTCAATATTCTTGCACAACATTTGGCTATAGGAAGGAGACTACCCATAAACATAACATAGGAAAAGGGACTATCTATTCAACATGCAATCACTTATATCCATTAGTTTCAAGAAAAATACATTATGTTTTTACCATCCATTTTACCTACTTATGTCCTTACATACAAAATATATAAAAACCATAAGTTTAAAGTCTTCTTCTTTGAAAATAAAATGCTGAAAAAGTAAAGTAAACACATGGAAAAGATGGCCTTTTGAGAGGCTCATCAAAGAGGAATTGTGCATATCCTTTCAAAACTTGTTCTTCAACTTCATATTCAAGTGGGTGAATCTATTATTTTCTAGGCTCAACTACCTCCATGCTAGTACAGCCAATTTCCACCATGAAGCATATGGTGGGCCTTTGTATTTCTCAACTATCTTCTATGATAATATGAACATCTTATGCATTTAATGTTTGTTACCATATGCATTTTCACTAAGAGTTTCAAAGTTTGTTTTGAATGAAGTATAGGCAATACGTGCATGCATACTACCTTAGTCCGGGACCAGATACATGAATCCATAGGCACGTACTCAGAGGTGAGTATACCAGCCATGCAGGGGTTTAGAGCTAGAATATATCCCCCTAAGACCAAGAAGGTCAACTTAACCCAAAGTAGAGGGTGCGTCCACTATGGATGCATCTAATACTTTTTTCTCTTCACTATCCTTATTTAATTCAACCCAAATTTTATCTGAATCAACTTTAGCTTGTACAAACTTAACTTCTCCTGATTCTTCAAATAGTGACTTTTTGGGATTTTCTCGTCTTTGTGTTCTTGACCTGCAAAACCTTGAGATGTGTCCAACTTTGTTACATGAGTGACAAATGATAGGAGGTTTGATGTTATTATTAATCTTGTTGCATTTCTTGGCTATGTGTCCATTGTAATTACATATCTGACATGTAATTTTCTACAAGTTTCTTTGAGGTTGATTTCTCTGATTGTATTGAGTCATATTTCTTTGGTTATGTTGTGACTGATTTCTTTGACTTGTTTTGCAATGTATAGCCCTGTGACCAAAATTATTATAGGAGTAACAATAACCATTGAAAGGTCTTACCTCTTTACAATCTCTTGCCAAGTTTCCATGCTTGTTACAGGAATAACAAGTATGGTTAACTACCTTGTGTTCATCTTTGGGTGTTTCTTCTTTAGCCTCTTCAAGATTCTCAGTTTTCTGTGCTTCTGCAGATTCTGTTTGAGCTTTCTTTCTTTCTTGCAATGAATTGATATTAGTTTGTGCCATACTGTAACAAACACCAGTAGTATCACCTTTTAGCTTCTGTGCATAAAGTTTTTATTGGATTAGATCAGAACTTGTGTGTAGTTTATAAATCTTATCTTTTTCTCCTGATAATTCAAATTCAATATTATTCTTTATGTTTTCCAACTCCAAGATTTTCATATTAGCTTGCATAATTTCTTCATCTAACTGTTTACTTTCTTTGGCCTTCTCTTCAATATATATTAGGCTATTAGTTAGTTGATCATTCAATTCTTCAATCTTATCCTTTAAAGATATGTTTTCTTCATTCATATTTTTTACCATTTTACCCAAATCATTTGTAGAGAAATCTTTCAAATATTTTCTTAACTTTTTGATAATCATTTGTGAGCCATCAAATTTTAGTTTAAGTTCCTCATTTTATTTTTCAGATCTGTCAAGATCTTCAAGGGCCGCTTCAACATTATTTATCAAATGTTTCACTTCTGCTGAATCCATGATCACCTCAGGTGGTTAAAATTTCTTTTAGAGGACCAGAGCTCTGATACCAATTGTTGGAAACACTTAGAGGGGGGGTGAATTAGTGTTTAACTAATTATTATATTTCATCAATTTTGAAACTCAATTAAATAGATAATACAAGAAGCATAAAAAAACAACACATAACACCAGATATGTTTACATGGAAACCTTGATCAGAGGAAAACTCCGGTGGGAATTAGTACCCACAAATGATTGTACTAGTATAATGAACTTGTTAAGTTTCCTTTGCCCTGTTAGAAGCAGTCTTTACAATGCAAGTACAATGACCCTATTAGGAGTCTTTAAAAAAACCTATTAGAGGTGGGTGGCTCACTACCAGAGCTCACTACTCAATAAGATGAAGGCTGCAACCTCCTTGATAATAGATATACACTATATCCAAAAGTGAACTGTTGTATGTGACACAATTGTCTGATCACTTCAACTTATGCGCCGATGCTGTTATTCTCTTAAAGATCTCTATCTCATTCTTATATCTCTATACTGTTCTTCTATAACTCTTCTCTGCATATTTCTTGCACTCTTTAATACAACTTTACATGTCATATATATATGTTCATGCCTGAATAGACGCGACCAAAAACAATACCTTAGTCGGCCCAAAAACAACATTCACAATGCTTCCAAACAAAATGGCTTAAGCATGTTTACAATAATGTTTAATACATAATTAATAACTTATTAGAATAGCCGCATAGCCTATACAAAACAAAATATTATACGCTAATCTAAAAACTGTGGTAAGCTTTATAGTCTATTTTATGAATTGTTTAGTGCACATAATCTTTATGTACTTTATACTATCATTTTGTACCATGCTTGTATAGGGTAATCATAAAAACATATCATAGATCTTATGTATTAATGCACATATCTTGATTCATTCTAACACATGTGCGCTGGTTCTCTGATCAACTGGATATCTCTGTTCTGCTCTATCTTCTATACTTCACCAATTTTTGCTCTTCAAAGTTTACTGTCAAAACTTTATATGACTTTGTTTCCATAATGACAACACAAAATAAGTCATATTCTCCATGAGAGTCAACTAGCCAACAAGAACCAAATCATATTTAAGTCCACACAATATCCAATGCCTCAAATCCACATGCCTTGGAACTCTGCATGATCACAATGACCCCCTAAATCCATATGCCTTGGAACTCATTGACTGAGACCCCCAAGTTGGTACCAAGCACCAACAAAGCCACCAAGTCCATTTAGTGAATCAACACTGTAAATAGACACTGAGTCCATTTGGTGAGGAAAACACTCCTGCCACAAAGAACCAAGCACCAAAATGACTGAGAACAACTAGACTCCACCAAACTCTGCCAACTCACCTACCGAGCACCAAACAAAACTTAAACATATTTTTTGTTGACACAGGATTGCCAACTTCCATAGGGTTCTCCTAGATCGGACACCCCAGGTGTAAAAATATGTTCTTGAATCTCCATGAACATCTTATGGGATTCATCACATATATCCCAAACTGATTCTTGATATACATGTGTTTCTTCCACAACCGATACACTCTTTCCTTTACTCCACTTCTGCAAACTTTGTCCTATAATAGACAACTGATTTCCTTGCCTCCTCATATCTTTCCTTGGGTTACTATAGGTTTTCTTTCCACTTTGATCTCTAACCCTCTAAATTTCCTTCCTCTCAACCCTACCACCGACACTCAAATTCCTTCTACCAATATTTTTATCCTTCAAAGGAATCAAGGAAAACTTCTAACCATCCTTCTCAATAGTAAACACATTCTTCAAACAGTCATACACACCCTTACAATCATACTAGCAAGGTCTCTCAAGTAAAACATAATAAGAACTCATCTCCATAATGTTACATACTACTTCATCCTTATAAGAACCAATGTGAAAATTTACCATGCATTGCTCCTTCACCTAAACTGCATGATCTTCTTGCAACCAACTTATCCTATAAGGACAAGGATGGTTCAACCTCTTTAAACTAAGCTTTTGAACCATCTCCTCAGAAACCAATTTATCAGTACTTCCTCCAACAATAATCACCTTAGAACATTCACCACTAAACTTACACATGGTCCTGAACAAGTTCTTCCTCTGATAAGAATCAGCTTGTTTCACTAGCAGTAATGTTCTTCTAAGTAAAATATTCACACCTTCCACCTTGGGTTCATTGTTTGCAACTTCATTCACCATAGAAATTCATTGTCTATCAACCTTCCTATCGGCATGGGTACACTCAAATGATTTATGTTCTTCTTCACCCCAGTTATTACATATACCTCTAAATACACCTCTACCTACCCATGTCCTTGGTTCAATAGGTTTTGATTCCTCCTCAACTCTCAGTTTATCCTTTCTCAACTGCTCTTGCTTCTCTTTCCCTCAGAAGTTACCTTGATGCATCCTTTTCAACTTATCTTCTTCCTTTACTTCATACTGATACTTACATCCTCAACTAAACCAATTTTCAACATGCTAATTTCATCATGGATATTGAATATGAGACCATTAAAAGATCTAGAAACCTTTTCCTTAGAGAGATCCTGATGTCTAGATATAATAGTCATCTTTTAGATCTCCTCGGTATATAGTCTTTCACATTGAGATTTTTCTGCTTCAAATTCTGCAATTTCTTAAATAACTCAAGTTCATAATCAACACGAATGAACCTAGCTTTAAGTTTCACCACCATGAACCTCCACCGATTGATCTTCATCTCAACTTCTTCCTCCCTATGTCTCTATAATTATTTCCACTAAAGATCAGTGTGTCCCTTTAACTTAGTCTATGCTATCCTCACTCTAAGCGTATCTCCAATATCTTCCATCTCAGAGTAGTCTTCTAATTCATCGATCTAATCAATCAGGACTTTGGGGTTGAATGCACCCACAAAATTAGAAACTTCCATCCTACTACTTGTATTCAACTAAGCCATAGATATCTCCAACTAATTAGTTCTATCATTTCTACTATGTCTAGAATCTTCAGTAGCATATTCAAAATCTTTAGCTTCTTCCTCAACCATCCTATCTTCTAGTGTTCCTCTGCAAACCAGTAATAGCCCTCATGATTTTAGCTACCACCTCATTCTTCATCACCGCTATCTCAAATTTAAACCTTTCTATCACTTTTAGTTCTACCTAATCTAAGAGATCTCCAATCACCCTAACATCCAATATTGTCAGAGGGATCTTCCAAGATCTTCAAAAACCTTCTATAACAAATACCAACTAAAGTCCTTGTAACAACCTCTGAACAGTTTGCAAGTCAGATCGCAACCCACTACCTTGTACAAAAAGTTAGATAGGTTTCACAAGTCTAGGAACAAAGATCTGCAACCAATCTCCATGAAGGATGAACCAGATCAACCTCACCCTTATAATGAACCAGCTCTGATACCACTTGATGTCATCAAGATCAAAGGATCCAATAAAGGACTATCCAAAATTGTAGCCAAACAACAATCACAGTGGAAATAACAAAAACATAATATACGAACAACAAAAAAAATCTATTATCATAAACTGAGCATTACATGCAACATGTCAAGTTGTAAGGCCTTCCCGGTTATGACCAACACATAATTTTTTTTAACAAGATATCGTAGGATCCAACTTCACTAGCCTACCTTATAGCTAAGTGGAAGAAACTAGATCTAAACTTGTGCTCGCAAACCATCATGCAATCTTACAATTTTCTATCTTACCCACTTACTATTGTCTGCTATCAACTTTCTCTCCTCTGTTGTGCATGCTTGCCTATCTATCTAAAATTCTACCTACACACGCCTTATATATAACACAGGCACAAGTTAGCTTCACAAACAAATATTAAATGATAGAAGGCATATTACAATCCATGATGAACCATATTAAATGACCCAGTCAGTTGTAAACAAACAATAATTATATAGAAGAAAGCATTAAATCATATTTAGGTCCACACAAGATCTAATGCCTTAAATACACATGCCTTGGATCTTTGCATGATCAGAATGACCCCCATCAAATCATGGATGCAATATCCAATGTCTACCCAATCAATAAAATCCAGTTGGTGAACTCATCAATCGAGACCCCCAAGTCGACACCGAGCACCAACAAAGCCACTGATCCCATTCAATGAATCAGCGTTGCCAACATACACCAAGTCTTTTTGGTGAATAAAACACTCCTTCCACTGAGAACTGAGTACCAAAATGATCGAGAACAACCAAACTCCACCAAGCTCTATCAACTCACCTACAGAGCACCAAACCAAATTTAAACATATTTTTTGTTGACGCATGATTTCCAACTTCCCTAGGATGCTCTTGCATCACAATCACAAGATATATACTAGAAAAGCTTTGCGATCTCAGGTTTATATTTCATATTATTTCCACATACTTTCCCTAAGATAGAAAGAGGTTACTCTTCATAATCATGGGTTGGATAGATATATGATGTTTTCCTCCAATGCTCTACCTAAGGACATGCTTGGCCATCTAGGTTGATGTGGTAATGTTCACTTCAATAAAAGATTCAATAAAATCTACCGAATCTCCCTAAACCATTTCCTCACTTGATTCTATTAACGAGACTCTTGTGACTGGGTCCGCCAATAGATGTAAGTTGTCACCGGGTACCGAGGTACCTTCCAACTTTGCCTGCAAAGGTTATCCAGGGAAATGATATTCCTTGAGCCTCCAAGCATGTGAGAGTCAGGTCTTGATGGTGTGGGGCTCAGTTGGGAGATGTGACTATTTTCGAGGGGGATAGCTGGTTATCTTCAACTCATTTTCTCCAGGGATTCAAGTAAGTGAGGTTTCTCCAAGCATGCTTACACTTAACAAATAAACTGAAAAAGATCTTGAAGGGTTAGAAATATTTCATCTACCTATAGTTATGATAAACATTCAAAACATCAACAATGCTCTAACATAGTGCACTAAATACCAAAGAAACATACAACCATCAATTCATATTTTATCAGTAGAAAAAGAAAGGAGGTCGTTAATCTACTTTAAGTGTTAGAGCAAGGGACATGAAGAACACAAAGCATAATATATCGTTAACCAAGAAGATAGAATGCCAAAAACATCATTGTAAGAACTCTCCCTCCTTCATTAACATTTCCTCTAGCAAGCACTTGTGCGTGGTACAATGGTGGCTCCAAGAGAGCATCTAACCACTTAAAGCTTAAACTATAGAGCATTGAGCTTTGCAACTGAGAAAAAAATTTATTTTTCTATTACTATGGACTGCAAAATCATCAATTATGCCAACCCTTGGAATGGGGTCAGGCTTACTATTTATACAAATCTTTCAATCTAACCCTAACCCTAACTTATGTTACACTGTACAATAAAATACATTATCCGGTGGCTGGTACTACCTATGCCACTCTATAAAAGACCTAGAGATGGAATATGCATAACATGCCAGAAGAATGAGACAAGAGAGGTGGAGTGGAAGAATTTGCCTCAAGAAGAGAGCCAAGAAGGAGAAAGAAGAAATCTGATCCCCCGAGGATCGAGGCTACATGCCTCATAAATGGAAAAAGTGGCACCCTATCTCTAATGTGTTAGGTGTAACATTGAAACGGTGCCTTCGAAAGACCATCTATCAAAAAACCTCTTGCCGATTCGACGTGCCTTGATGTAGCTATCTACCTTCTGACAACCTTTATTAACTACTTTGAAAGTGACCGATCGGCCTTGGGGACTAGGACATGGGTCACTAAAATAATACAACATGTAGGATTTAGGACTCCGGGATCTAGGAACTTACGTTCCAAAAGAATAAAGAATACAACACACTTAGGTTTTCTCAGGCCCCCAAAGAATCTTTACTATTGCTTACTATCATTGAAGATCTCAAGGAGATGGAAGATTCCATCTTCATTGATGTCTTTAAGGCCAGCCTGCCTGTACTTGGCCACCTCAATCTGTTCTCCTAGGTCTGGAACATTTCCCTTAAATTCATCAACCATATTTTCCGCATCATGGCAACTCAGCACCATGCAAGTTATTCATGTCATTTTAGCTCCATCTTTCCCCTTCAGGGATTGATACCTTGATTCCTTTAACTCGTCAAACTTCCCCAAAACATATTCTTCTAGCGTGCATGTGTTGATGCTAAATGGATCAACTCCGGAGACCTTCGAAACAAAAGACTTGTATAAATTGAAAGAATATTAGACTACATTAACCTTATCATGTAGAGTCCCCACCAATTTTTTAATTACCCCCAATGTGAGGTCAAGTCTGGAGTGTTGGGTCCTAACAAAATCAAATGACTCCTCTCCTAAAATTCCAGACTCGGAGACAATCTCCTCTCTGAGGCCGATGAGTTCTTCTAACTCAACCTTCCATGCCTCATAATTCTCGATGTCCCCCTCCCATATATTGATGGTGGTTTTGGCCTGATGTAAGATGTGGTGGGTCGCATATAAATCTAGGAGTATGGACACCAAGAAATGTCAGACATTTCCCAACTGCAAGGCAACTCATTCATCAACTGCTTGTGCCTTTTTCTTCATCACCTGTAATGAGTCTATATCACTCTACGGAAGTGATGCATCTGAAGTAGAGGCCCCAAGAGGAATAACACTAATGGGTTGGGCTAGCTCAGTCAGCAACCCCATGAGGTTTGCATTTTTCTCCCATTCTTCTTTGAACTTTTGAGCTTCTTTTTTGTAAAGAGCATCTATGGCCTTGGCTACTTCTTTCAATAGGTCCAATTCACCATGTTTTCCTCTCTTCCCCAATGACACTTCTATGAAATTATAATCTCTGGCCTCCGCCATTGCCTCGTCTGCATTTGGGGAAGGTGTCGTGATTACTATGACTATTTCTCTACCTGGCTTGGTTTGAAGAGTGTGAACCGTTTGGGCTTTCTTAACTTTAGGCAGGTTCTATGCCTAAGCCATCATCTCTGCCAAAGAAAGATGGGCTCTGGGTGTTGATGGGGCCTTTCTCTTTCGAGATTCCATCGGCCACTATGGCAGTCAAGGTGGCTTTGTAGACAAAATTTTCTCCTATAACTATTCCCCAATATCTAGTTGTGCCCCCTCAGTAGTATGAGCCTCTTACAGCTCCTTCCCTATGTTTTCCGATTCATAGGCAATATTTTCTCTGGTGGTACCTATTTCCTTTGCTCCATCTATAGCTTCAGCAATATTTGGGTCCTCATTAGTTCCCCAGGGATTTTCTTCTTCTTCCTATTGTAGTTCTTCCTCAGCCTCTGTAATTGGGGTGTCTTCCTCTATGAGTACGTCTTCTAGTAGTGGGGGAGGCAATGGGCCAAGATTCAATGTTTGGGCCATAGTGATTACCTCCCCAAATGTTACCTTTGGGAGTGGCATTTGGAACCCGACGGTTGGGGTCATAGTTCTTCCCATGGGTCTAGTTTCCCCAACCGATGCCATTTTTTCATCTTGCTTCTGTTGGCCTGATACTCCTGCATCCTATACTTCTGGGACTTTGGAGGCCATCTCTTTCTCCTCTCCCATTTCTTCTTCCATTTGTTCCTCCTGCTCCTGCCTAGGTTCCTATTCTGGAACTTCCTCCTGCTCTGGGATTTCCGCCTCCGGCTGTATGATGTCTCCCTATAGGTTCCCAAACTCATCAATCCTAAATACATCATCAAAATATTCTTGGGGGGGAGGATTTAATGGGACATGAGTGGGCTCTGGTTCTCTCTCTGGCTCCGGGGAGTTAGAAGAAAGGATCTCTACTTGTGGGATTTGTGGCATCCCAAGCTCCGGTTTCATCTTTGGCTTTGGATTAAGCCTTTTCTTCCACTGGGTAACCAAAGGAGGCCCCACATCCCTTAGGACCACCTGCTACTCTTCCGCATCCATCCCTATTTATTTGACCATTAGTGTTGCTAGTGAAGGGGAAGAGGGAGGACAGATAGGTCCAGTCATGAGCACCAGAGTGGCCAACCACGTGATTATTCTATCCTTCATTTGCTAGCAGGCCGCTAGTGATTGTTTTAATTACTCCTTTATGTGGGTCTCCTATGGGGTTGGAGTTCCCATTATTCCTTTTCCTTTATCCCCTCCTTGTGAAGAGGTTCTGGCCCTGGAGGATGTTCTGACCCTGGAAGTTAGCCTTTGTATTACTGGGGAGGCCCTGTAGGTACTCTCGGGGCATACTCTCTTAAATTATTCATGGCTACACTCGACCACATTGTGAGTGATTTCTTCAATGGTAGGCCCCTCCTGGGCATTCCAGTCTACTAGTGCAAGGGCCAACTTATCAATCCCCTTTGCCTTGTACTAGGGATCTATCATTGGTCCCGCGTATGAAAAGTCATCTAGAAAATTTTGGAGCTTCAACCTTTCCATCATCCCCATATTCATCTGAACATAATGCCATCTCTGGACTTCAACATCATCCTAGAAATATTCCTAGAAGTCCTCCTTGTGATATCAGTGGGGCTTTGATGCCCAGGGAAGTGCCACTAAAATTTTTCCCAGCAGATCAAAGTTTTTCCATGCTAGATAGAATTCTACCAAGTTTAGGCTTTTGAGCTCACTGTCTACCTCTTTGGCTCTCACCAAACTGCACAAGTAATTCCCACAAGTGATTGGGAATGGAACATTTGTCACCTTCTTCAAGGCGTACAAGGTGTGTAGCTCTAGTATTTGTTTGCAATATTCTAAGAGAATTATCTTGTTCTCACAATGTTTGGGTAACAAGTAAGGCTTCCCAGAGAAGTCGGTTATCCTTATGTAGGTGTGCTACTAGGATTGGATGTAATAATGGCCATAACTTCTGACCAGATCCATCACATCCTTGGAGAGGTGGTACCCTGCATCTTGGGTAGGTGTGAGCAGGTTATAGTAGACGAAGGTGTCATTCACCTGGCAAAAATTGGGGAAACTAGCCTCCTATTGAATTTGTTGGAAATAATCCTAGGGAGCCTTTTGACCTATTTTGATCTCAAGTACACCCTATGTGAGTAGTCCATTGGTGATGGGTCATTTTTGTGCTAGGGCCTAGAGAATATAAGAGGTCATATCAAACTTCCTCTTCTGGACCACCTAAAGGAACTGAGAATCAACATGGTTGGAGATAGTGGCAGCCCAGTCAAAGTACTCCTTGTTGGTGGTGATTCCAAGTAAAAATTATTACATCCACCCTATGAATTCCCAAGAATGGGGTTTCCCGAAGATCCGGCATAGTGCTATCATCCCCATCTAGATACTTTCTTTAAATTAAGATCGGGGGATCTCTAGTTTCATTTTCTTGGGGTCCCTCTTCAGACTCTTAAGCTAATGGTTGTTCATGTATTTCTAGGCTATGACCTCCAGCTACTAAAATTGAGCTAAGGCATTAGCTCTAGTAATGACAGTTGGGTTGTCAAACTAAGGAATCCCCAAACCCACCCGAAAAGTAGCAGCATCGAGAGACACCCTGGGGGTGGGATATCTGGTTGCGACTGGGGCTACAAGCATGACAGCCAGGATGGAAGAGTTGTAGTGTGCTGTAAGTGTGAGAATGAGCTTTAGGGCTTGTATTGAGCATGGGAAATAGGTGGCCTTCAGAATCCTAGAATCCTCGATGCTGATCGCCAGCGGATCCCTGAACTGTCGCTGAATGAACATTATCTTGACCAGGGCCTACATCTTGGCCCACATTCTGATGTTGGTGTCGGTAATTAGTTGAACTTGGGACTCAATATTTGATCCCATGATGACATTTTCTTTTAGGTACTTCATGCTAAGAGGCAATTTTTCTAAGGCCCTCTCCATTTTGGATCTGACAGCTGCCCTGGTGACCACCGTGGAAGGAAGTTCCAGACTCCCGGGTGGTGAAGATGTAAAAGCCTCAGACATGGTGAAAGTTTGTTGTTCTAAAAATCTGCAAGGTAAGGTGACCATTAGAATTTGTAGATAAATAATATTTTGGGATCTGAAGATCTTACCGTCGAGGTACGTGCTCTTCCTGAAAAGTTAGTTTGGGTTAAAAATCCCAAAAAGTATATATATAATGCAAACTTAGGAAACTAACCCCTATCTGGGCCTGGGGGTTTCAATATACTTAATGAAAGTAAGATGTGGGTTGGTAAAGGGAAAATACCAGGGGTCCAAAAAACTAACTGTTGGAAGATGTAAGTGAAAAGTGAGCCGTCAGGCCCACATGGACGTCACGTGGCTATGCAATAAATGGGGAGTTCTGGCGATGGTGGCGCCAACTGTCTAAACGAATGAAAAGTGTAGGCAGCTTGGGAAATCTTAAATTCATACGTGGGACATAAATGAAGCATTAAGGCTGGCTGATGGAGGAGAGAGAAAATTGCCTGGCTGAAACCAACCGAGAGCCAAGTTTTAACTAGGTGGTTTTCTTCCTAGAATGAGCTTGCAAACATGGGTGAAAAGAAGATAGAGTAGGATGAGCTCAATGTGAGACCAGATGAATACACACAAAATATACATCTAAATTATAGTGGGGCTAAAGGATATACACATAGAAATGGAAGGATATACACTAATATACACTAAATATACATATCAACAACATATGCAGAGCAGCTACCCTAACAAAACCATGTAGAAAATGTAAAACATATACAAGATCTACATTATCCTACACCTACACAGAGGGAAGAAAACCCTCTGGCAGAGCTGACCCACCAATGGGTGGCGAACCAGATGACGAGGACATAGAGAAAAAATGGAAACAAGACAGCAGAAATGCAAAACCAAAAATAACAAAAAAAGTAGAAAAATAGAAGAGGAAACAAAGACACCAACCTGGAACCCGAAGAAAGGTGAGGAAGAAAAGGCACCTTAGATGCTCTACAATAGCTTCCACCTCCAAATGATCACCAACCAGCAGCAAAGACAACTCGCAATTGCTTAGAACACTCAGAATAATTCTCGCTCAAATCGCTCTGCAATCACTTAAGTGTTTTATTGTGGTAACTGTGAAAATGATAGGTGATTACTATTTATACCTAAGGTGGAAAGAAAGTTACCTTTCCTTCCACAAACTCTAGAATTGGCAGACCTTCGGACTCTGGTCCCAAGGATTCCATGTGACCATACCTTCTTGTGAAAAGAAGACATTATGGCAGAGAATCCCGGAGTCCAGGGTGCAGCTCCTAGAAAAGAAACAACCAACTCCAAGACCAGGTCCCAGAGACATGAGGGACCAAAACACAAAGAAAAATTGACACCGCGGGAAGGAAAACCCAGAGAAGGAAAATAAAGAAACAAAGGCAAAAAGACAAGGCAAGAACCAAAAGCAAAAAATAAAAATAAAAGGGGGACCCAACATTTTGCACACAAAATGTAGGGACATGGATGCAGGGCATAACAAATGGTGACTATCTTGGACGAATGCATTATCGCATTCGAGAACTACAAAATCTTTGGTTAGAAAAACAAGAATAAATTGTTACTCGAAGAATCTTACTTGGAAGGTATGAAACGTCTGATAAAATCTGGTCATACACAATCCAATCTGTGATCCTTTCATCAGTGGTGAAGTGTGTGCTTTGGAAGGAAATCAAGATGATGACCTCTGGGAGAAGTAGAGAGGAGGAACTAAGTATATCAAACCCCAAATTCATCAAATCTACTTGTTTCTCCCAGAGACTGGAGTTTCATCCCATTTCTTTGCTTTCCTTGTTATTTTATACATTTCTGGGTGGGGAGGGTGGTACTTCTTTCACCATCGAGCTTAAGCTTAGCTAAATTCCATGGTGGTACTTCTTTCACCCTTCCACCCACCTTAATTTTGCTGAATGGGGATGGAAAACTCTGGACCCGAAAAGAATCTTTAAAGGTTTAGACTTGGGTCAATTAACCAGTGTGACCGATCTACCCTCGGTGTGTCCAATTACTTGTTCCTTAGAATTTTAATTTAATTGATTACTGGACTTCTAGGGATAGGTCTAATGAGGATTAGTCATAATTTTCCACCAAACTTGCAAACTAACATCAGAGACTAGACTGATTCTATCATTCTAACAATAGATTCTTAAGTTCATTGTCATGTTAAAGACAACATCCCAGAGACCAGATGTTATATGAAGCATACTAGTCCTCACAAGAGGGCGAGAAAAATGCTAGGACCCAAAAAGGAAGAAAAGAATAAAAAAGATGACAAAAGAAAAGGGGTGGTCCCAGAGGATGGCCATCAAGACTATTTACAAAGCAAGGCACCCCCCAATGAGGCACCGAGAAAGAAATATTTACAAGAAAGAGAACATTACATAAAATAAAACTTTGGGCAAACCGACCTCATTTGAAGTAATTTTTGAGAAACTATCCATTGATGGGCAATGGGACAGGTTCTCCAATCATGGTGTTAAGGTGGTAGGTATTTTCCCCATAGATCTCTAATATTAGGTATGGTCCAGGCTAGAGCCGTTGGAGCTTGGTGTGCTTTCCTTTCTTTTCCAGGGCCTTGTCCCACAATAGGACTAGGTTTGAAATCTGAAAGGCCTTGTATTGGGCTCTATGGTCAAACCATCATTTTACCACTAATTGGTGATGTGAAAAGTATTCAAGGGTTGTATCTTGTTGTTCCTCCATTTGCATCAGATTCAAGAGCCAAACCTCCATAATATTATCTCAGTTGTTGAATTCCTGCATAAACTACAAAACTGGGATCTGTAAGTTGATTGGGAACACTAGGTTCTGGCCATAAACTAGAAGGAATGGGGACATTCCCAGGGTGGCCTTAATTTGAATTCGATCTACCCAGAGGGAAAACCTCAGCTTTTGGTGCCAATCCTGAGGATTTTGTTCTAGCAGGTGTTTGATCACTTCAAGTAAATTTTTGTTTGTTGATTCAGCAACACTACTCCCCTGGGGGTAATAGTTGCTTGAAAAATTCAGAGTGATCTTCTGGTTATAGGTCCATTCAAGTAGTTGTGCTAAAGAAAATTTCAGACCATTTTCACATACTATAGTGAAGGGCATTCTGAATCTTGTGATGATATTTTCTTCCAAGAATTTGATAACGACATATGTCGTGTTATTTTTGCAAGTTATGGCTTCAGACCACCAGGTGCAGTAATCAGTTGTAGTTAAGATATATCAGTGGTTGGTAGATGATTTGGGGTTTATTTCCCTAATAAAGTCAAATGCCCATTAGGAAAAAGGCTTAGCCTTGAAGACTGGTTGTAAGGGCATAGCCGGGTTACGCTCACAGTGTGTCGCAGTTTGGCAAGTATGGCATCTTTAGACGTGAGTATAAACATCTTTAAATATGTAGGGCCAATAATATCTTGCTTGAAGGATTTGATGGGTGGTGGCATCAGCTGAGCCATGCCTAGTTCCAAACTGCCCATGGAATTCTTCAATCATTTTTGTAGCTTGGTCCCTATCAATGCACTGAAGGTACACTCCCTCATAGTTCTTACGGTAAAGCACAAAATTTTTGATCACGAAGTGATCACTTTTCATCTGTAGGGTGCAGAATTTGTTGGGAGGTAACTAATCTAGGCATCTATTGTTTAACAATAAGTACACTAGGTCAGTGTACCATAGGTCTCAAGTGATAGACTCCACTATGTAAGTTTGACATTCTATGTGGGGAGTCTCTTTTGCCATCACCCAACTTAGTCCCTAGCCTCAGACTATCTTCATGGGTTGCATTTCCAATTCATACTCCTAGAGGATGGCCATCCATTTCCCCCATCTTTCACCTAGTACACTCTACATTAGTAGAGATTTCATAGCCTGGTCTGGGATGATAGCATGCACCTTGCTCCAAAGAATGTAATGCCAAAATTTCTTCATGGCGCATACAAGAGAAAAAACCTTCTTTTCCAATGATGAATACCAGACTTCAGTATTCTTGAAGGGGGAGCTCATGAAAGCTATGGGTCATTCTTTCCCCTCAACCTTTTGGGTCAATACTGCCACAGCAGAATGCAGTGAAGCAAAGGAGTAAATGTAAAATGGGAGGGAGTATTCCAGACTAGCCTGGACATGTGCCTCCATTATCATTTGTTTAATTTGGGTGAATGCCCGCTTTTCCTAAGGACTCTAGTCAATTATGGTATCCTTTTTCATCATCTCATTGAGTGTCTTTACTATCTCAGAAAATCCATTGATGAACTGCCAGACAAAGTTGATCTTTCCAAAGAAAGATCGCATCTCTTTCTTACTGTCAGGCATTTGCAGATTCAGTAGTGCTTCAACTCTCTTAGAGTCAATGGATATACCCTTCTAGGAGACAATATTCCTAAGCAACTTCCCTTTAGTGACCTCGAATATGCACTTCTTGGGGTTAAGGGATATTCTGTAGTGGTGACAACTCTTGCAAATCTGGGCGAGGTGGGCAGAATGGTCATGTCTGTCCCAGGAAAAGATGGTCAAATCATCCATGTAGATGATTATGCACAAATTCACAAGGCCCTCAAACACAATGTTTGTAGCCTTTTGAAATGTGGCCCCTACGTTAATCAAGCCAAAGGGCATCCTCCGATATGCAAATGTTCCCCACTTGGTGGTGAACACCATTTTCTCTCTATCTTCATATTTAACCATGACTTGGTTATATCTGAAGTACCCATCCAAGAAAGACATCATTTGGGATCCATTCAGTATCTACAACACCTCATCTAATGAGGGGAGAGGGTTATTATCTTTCTTGGAGGCTCTATTCCAATTTTGGAAATCCATGCAAAGGCGAATTTTACCGTTCTTCTTTCTAATAGGGACCAAATTGGCAACCCACATAGTATGCTAGTTTGGAAAGATTATTTGGATTGACAATAATTTCTCCACCTCTTGACGAATCAGGGGCTCGATCAGTAGGTTGACTAGTCATTGCTTTTGCCAAAAAGGCTTAGCATCGGGTTTTAGGGGGATGGTATGAGTCATAATGGATGTGTCATACATCTTCAAATCCTCATATCCCCATCGGATCATGTCTATGTATTATTGGAGAACCATGAGAATCTTTTCCTTCTCTTCAGGGGAGCAGGAAGTACCAATGTGTATCATCTTTTCTTCACCGGGCTGACTGATGTTTACTTTCTCAAATTTTCCTCCCTAAGAGGAGGATTATATCTTTTCCTAGCCCTAAGGGTCTGAGTCAAAGATACGTTCAAGCATGACCATCCCCTTCAGGATGGTGTTGGTAGGTAGGTCCATGATCCCATCATCTTCATCACCCTACCTAGTATCATCATGGTCTTGTTCTTCTATCTAGTCCTCGAAGACACCAACATTGGCCATGAAGGCCAAGATATGTTGATCATCCTCAAAAACCTGAAAGTGGGTGACATTATCTAGAATGGACGGGGTGGGGATCATCTCCATAGAAAATATCCAGAGTCGTGAGTTGGTCATAGGCTCAAGTGTGCTGGCAAAAATAGTGAGGGCATCCAGGACATAATTTGGTCACCGGGGAATAAGATCAATACCGAAGGCATCAAAATCTTCAATAAGGCTCCATGTCTGATTGTGGTATGCAGCCAACCTCTTATCATTACATGTGTACTGACTCCAGACCTGTTTGACAATCAACTCTGAATCACCTAGAGCCCGGAGGCAGGTGATCCCTTTCCTTAATGCAAATAGGAGTCCAAAAACCAAAGCCTCATACTCTGTAACGTTATTTTTTCAATTGAACTATAGCCTATAGGACGTGAGGAAGGAATTCCCTCATGGGTTGATTAATTCTACTCTGGCCCCACAACCTTGTTTAGATTGGGACCCGTCAAAATTAAGGGTCCACAGGTCGTTGCTTGTAGTCTGGAGCTGGGGAGATGGAGCAGTCTCTGTATTGCTTTTGGGAGACTTTGGAGGAGCTTCCTCTTGCACTGGTGGTGCATGGGTGAGGTTCACTTCTGGAGGGGTTTGGAATTGAGAACGCTGGGGAAATTGTACTGAAGAAGTGCTTCCAATAGGAATACTGGATTCTAATGAATTAGTTGTATGTTCTTTGTTCCGAAAGACATCGATGTGTCAGGTAGCGACGGAATGATAAGGCTCAAACTCTAGCTCTGAATGTTTCTAATAGTGCACCCAGCACTAAGTGTCAAACAAGAGTGTAGCAGGGGTTGCTGCGGCACCCTAAGAGTTAACTTTATCCCTAAGCTTTTCTTTTAGATCTTGGGTTCTCTGCAGAACTATGGGATCCTCTCCAGGGGTGAAATTGAACGTTAAGATTTCAAGTAGTTGGTAGACCCCAGGGTAAGTCTCAGAGAAGAAGACCTTGTTAACCCTCCCAACTTCTGTAAGGGCCTACTTCATCTAGGGATCACTTTCAACCTAGGTTTTATTTGATTCTCCTTCCTAGGGGAGCCATAAGTGAGAAAAGTCAGTTGAAAAGTATCCATTCAAGGACTTAGACCAATTCTAACTTAATAACATCCCATAAGTCTCTGGAATGTCCACCACTTGGATATCGATTATGCTATCTATTCTGGGATCCTGGATGAGCTGTATCTGGACATTTTTTAATTCTCCCACCATTTTCATAGCAGTTTTATCCAATTAGATTACTGCACCATTAGATGGGGTGGTTCAGAATCTGAGCTTTTGGCATATGGATAAGGGCATGATGTTTCCTGAAGCTCTAGAATCTACTAGGCAGGTGTGTATGTTTTTTTCTTGTATATTTAGGCCTAGTAGGAATGGAGGATCTTTGTTATTTCCCCAGAAGATAGCCGCATTAGAATCCTCAAAAAAGATAGTCTTGGGTGGGCGACTGATGACTTTCAAGTTTCTCAAGAGCTTCGGAAGAGACTTCTTCTGCTCGAGAAAATTTAGCAAAACCTCCATCAAGGTCATGGAGGTGGTGGTTTGTTCTAATGCCTTTGTGATGTCAAATCTTCCTCCTGGGAATTGGTGGCTTCCCTCAGCTGAGTCTTTTACTTGGTTAGAGCTAGAACCTTTTTGAGGGACAGGCCAGTCAGTTGTATTGTCCTAGGGAGGATTGTCCTTGGGGGGTGTCTATGTGTAAACTGGTCCTTTACCAGCCTAGCTCTGAGTGTTGTAAGGAGTCTACAGGTTGGCGACGACATTGGCCTCGAAGGCCAGAATCAATTCATTAAAGAATCCCTATAATTCAGATTCTTCTTTGTCTTCTCCAAAGGATCCAAATAAGATAGTCTCACAGGTGAATGCACTATGAGTTGGCTCTTGCATAAGAGGTTCTGGGGGAGTATGGTCAAATGATTGTTGCCTATCCAGCTGAGAAATCATGATGACCTTCTCTAGTGTGGCACAATTTACCTCATTTTAGGAGCCTGTATTGTGCAATCTACACCAATTGGTCATGGGTTGGAAGTCTGTGACTGGTGTGAAATGGGATGGTCCAGCACCACTTTGATTTTCATTTTGGTTCAGAGGCAGACCTCTGGTGTTTACGTTATTGTTCCATTGCTGTTGGTTGGGCCGAGACCCATTGTTGAAGTTTCTTCCTCCAACATTGTTGTTTCATTGGCCAGAGAAAATATTCTCTCTTTGGGAATTGGAGTTCTGGGGTGCATAAGACCCCACTATCAGTTGACCCATGTCCATAGTCAGGGTGGACAACATTTTCCAGAGGGATTCTACCTCGACGGTCAGTTGAGTGTTTGTGTCACAGTGTGATAGTTGTTGTTGCTGGTTCCCTGGGAAGGCAATAGTATTTTTAGAGTCAAGGGTGAAAATCCTCCAACCATGGGTGACCTAAAGAAAGGCACTCCAGATGGTTGTGTCTGTTGTTGTTATTTTAGCTGCGGCTGGTTCCAAGGAAAAGATTCAAGACCCGGTATTGCTTGGATCTGTGATGGATAAACATACCAGGCCTACTATTCTACTAGCAGTGGTGGGGGATTCATAGCCATCAGGGGGGCACCCATTGCCAGATTGGGGTTATATCCCTTGGTGTATGTAGTTTCACTGGGGATCATATTGAAAGGCATGCTCTGCCCAATCCCGCACGGGGATTTGTTGAGACCGTGGGATAGTTCTAAGGCTAGGTTGTAAACTTTTGCAAAAGTATCCCAGCCACTCGAGGCGGTCATTCTCTAGAGGACAGTGGCAATGAAGGGGTCCATCGCATTGAGATAGGTCTATATAATTACTTTCAGGGATGGAATGAAAGGGCCTGTGCACCACTTTAGAGCACGTTGGAACTGGTGATTGAATGCTACAAGGGGTTCATTTGGTTCCTTTCTGATGGAAATGAACTAGTTGTGGGACCAAGCTAGGTCCACATGTATGTGAAAGGTAGCCAAGAAGGTGTCCTCCTTGTCTTGCCAACTGTTGATGGAGTTGGCAGGAAGGTTAAAGTACCAGTTTAGTTCACCCTATCGTAGGGACAGGGGAAACAACTGAGTCACAACATCTTCATGTTGGATCTAGTGTCGGTTCATGGCATCTTTTTATGCCTACAAGTGTTCCTCTATGGTTCATGAGCCTAGGTGCTCATACATTGGGCAAATCTTCTCCAGGTGCGAGGGTAAATCATTGGTTGCGCCCAAAAACGTTCCCATAGGGGACCCTATATTCTCGAAATATGTAGCCATTTAAGGAGCTGAATTTTTAGTAGGTTGAACGTTGATCCTTGGGATTGTCTGGGAAGTTTGTATATTCTGTAGTTGGTCCATTTTTTGGGGCTTGCTTCTTTCGAGCAGGAGTCTCAAGTTTGAAAAACCTTCTGGGGTTAGAGGCTGATCTAAGGATCCTTTCAAATATCGTTGGGGAGAAAGACCCAATCCCACTGAAGGCTTGAATCCTAAAATTATGGCTTGGGGAACCCTCGGGAGGTGTAAAATTATAATCCTAGGAGGGGGACAAGTTCATGCCCTCCTTCTAGTGCTAGTTTCTATTGACGGGACTCTTGTGACCGTGTCCACCAACAGAGGTAAGTTGTCACCGGGTTCTGGGGTATTGACCAACTTCACTTGTAAAGGTTGTTGAGCGAAATGAGATTCCCTGAGCCTCCAAGCATGTGAGATCCCAGTCTAGATGGTGCGAGGCTTGGTTGGGAGATGTGATTTTTTTCGAGGGGGATAGCTGGTTATCTTCAACTCATTTTCTCTGGGGATTCAAGTAAGTGACATTTCTCCAAGCATTCTTACAATTAAGAAATAAACTGAAAAAGATCCTGTAGGGTTAGAAATATTTCATCTACCTATAGTTATGCTAAACATTCAAAATATCAATAATTGTCTAACACACTACACTAAATACCGAAGAAACATACAACCATCAGTTTATATTTTATCAGTAGCAAAGGAAAGGAGGTCGTTAATCTGCTTTAAGTGTTAGAGCAAGGGACATGAAGAACACAACGCATAAAATACCATTAACCCAAAAGATAGAATGCCAACAAAATCATTGCAAGATCTCTCCCTTTTTAATTAACATTTCTTCTAGCAAGCACTGGTGTGTGGTATAATGGTGGCTCCAAGATAGCATCTAACTACTGAAAGCTTAAATTATAGAGCATTGAGCTCTACAACTAAGAAAAAAAAATTGTTTTGCTATTACTATGGACTGCAAAATCATCAATTTCATTGACCCTTGGAATGGGGCCAGACTTAATATTTATACACATATTTCAATCTAACCCTAACCCTAACTTATGTTACACTGTACAATAAAATACATTATCTAGTAGCCGATACTACCTGCACCACTCTACAAAAGACCTAGAGATGGAATAGGCCTGACATGTCAGAAGAATAAGATAAGAGAGGTGGAGTGGAAGAATCAGCCTCAAGAAGAGAGCCAAGAAGGAGAAAGAAGAAATATGATCCCCCGGGGATCGAGGCTACATGCCTCATAAATAGGAAAAGTGGCACCCTGTCTCCAATGCGCCAGGTGTAATGTTGAAGCGGCGCCTTGGGAAGACCATATTTTAGAAAATCTATTGCTTATCTGATGTGCCTTAATGTAGCTATCTACCTTCTAACAACCTTTATTAACTACTTTGAAAGTGATCGGTTGGCCTTGGGGACTGGGACATGGGTCACTAAAAGAATACAAAATGTAGGATCTGGGACTCTGGTTTTCTCTGACCCTCAGAGAATCTTTACTGTTGCCTACTATCATTGAAGATCTAGAGGAGATGGGAGATTCCATGTTCATCAATGTCTTTAAGGCCAGACCGTCGGTACTTGGCCACCTCAATCTGTTCTCTTAGGTCTGAAACATTTCCCTTAAATTCATCGGCCATCTTTTCTACATCATGGCCACTGAGCGCCATGTGAGTTATTCATGTCATTTTAGCTCTGTCTATCCCCTTCGGGGATTGATACCTTGATTCCATTAACTCATCAAACTTCCCCAAAACATATTCTTCTGGTGTGTATGTCTCGGTGCTAAACGGATCAGCTCTGGAGACCTTCAAAACAAAGGACTTGTATAAATTGAAAGAATATTGGACTGCATTGACCTTGTAATGCAGAGTCCCCTCTAGTTTCTTGATTACCCCCAATGTGAGGTCAAGTCTGGAGTGTTGAGTCCTCACAAAATAAAATGACTCCTCTCCTAGAATTCCAGACTCAGAGACAATCTCCTCTTCAAGGCCGATGAGTTCTTCTAGCTCAACCTTCCATGCCTCATAATTCTTGATGTCCCCCTCCCACATGCTGATGGTGCTTTTAGCCTAATGTAAGATGTGGTGGGCTACATATAAATCCAAGAGTGTGGACACCAAGAAACACTAGACATTTTCCAACTACAAGGCAACCCATCCATCAGCCGCTTGGGCATTTTTCTTCATCACCCGTAATGAGTCTATATCGCTCTTTGGAAGCGGTGCATCTAAAGTAGAGGCCCCCGAAGGAATAACACTAATGGGTTGGGCCAGCTTAGTCAGCAACCCAATGAGGTTTACATTTTTCTCCTGTTCTACTTTTAACTTTTGAGATTCTTTTTTGTAGCAAGCCTTTACTGCCTTGGATGCTTCTTTCAATAGGTCCAATTCACCATATTTTCCTCTCTTCGCTAGTGACACTTCTGTGACATTATAATCTTTGGCCTCCACCATTGCCTCGTCTGCATCTTGGGAAGGTATCACAATTACTGCGACTGTTTCTCCGCCCAGCTCAGTTTGAAGAGTGTGAATCATCTAGGCTTTCTTAACTTTAGTCAGGTTCTGCTCCTGAGCCATCATCTCTACCAAAGAAAGATGGGATTTGGGTGTTGATGGGGAATTTCTCTTTTGAGATTCCACCAACCACTATGGCGGTTGGGGTGGCTTTGCAGCCAAAATGTACTCCTATAACTGTTCCCCAATATCTATTTGTGCCCTCTCAATAGTATGAGCCTCTTCTGGCTCCTTTCCTGTGTTTTTTGATTCACCAGCGATGTTTTCTCTAGTGGTACATGTGTCCTTTGCCCCATCTATATCTTCAACAATATTTGGGTCCTCATTTGTTCCCCTATGGTTTTCCTCTTCTTCCTGTTGTTTTTCTTCCTTAGCCTCTATTGCTATGGTGTCTTCATATATCGGTATGTCTTCTAGTAGTGGGGGAGGCAATGGGCCAAGATTCAACATTTGGACCGCAGTGATTACCTCCCCAAATTTTACCTTTAGGAGTGGCGTTTGGAATACGACGGTTGGGGTCACAGTTGTTCTCATGGGTCTAGTTTCCCCAACTATTACCATTTGTTCATCTTTCTTCTATTGGCCTGATACTCCTACATCCTGTACTTCTAGGACTTCAGAAGCCATCTCTTGATCCGCTCCCATTTCTTCTTCCATTTGTTCCTCCTACTCCTGCGCAGGTTCCTATTCTGGAACTTCCTCCTACTCCAAGATTTCTGCCTCTGGTTGTATGATGTCTCCCTGTAGGTTCCCAAACTTATCAGTCCTAAATACATCATCAAACTCTTCTTGGGGGGAGGATTTGCTGGGACATGAGCGGGCTTTGATTCTCTCTTTGGCTCTAGGGAGTTAGAAGAAAGGATCTCTACTTGTGGGATTTGTGGCATCCCGAGCTCTGATTCTATATTTCACTTTGGATTAAGCCTTTTCATCCACCAGGTAACCAAAGGAGGCCTCACATCCCTTATAACCACCTTCTCCTCTTCCACATCCATCCTTGTTGCTTTGACCATTAGTGCTGCTAGTGAAGGGGAAGAGGGAGGAGGGATAGGTCCGATCATGAGCACCAGAGTGGCCAACCATGTGATTATTCTATCCTTCATCTGTTGGGAGGCTGCTAGTGATTGTTTCAATTGCTCCTTTATGGGGGTCTCCTGTGGAGTTGGAGTTCCCATTATTCCTTTTCCTTTATCCCCTCCTTGTGACGATTTCTCAGCCCCAGAAGTCAGCCTTTGTATTGCTGGGGCGGCACTGCGGGTACTCCTGGGGCATACTCTCTTAAAGTATTCATGGCTGCGCTCGACCACATTGTGAGTGATTTCTTCAATGGTAGGCCTCTCCTGGGAATTTCATTCTACTGGTGGGAGGGCCAATTTATCAATCCCCTTTGCCTTGTACTAGGGATCTATCATGGGTCTGGCATCTGAAAAGTCATCTGGGAAATTCCAGAGCTTCAAGCTTTCCATCATCCCCATAGTCATCTAGACATAATGCCAGCTCTGGACTTCAAAATCATCCTGGCAATCTTCGCAGAAGTCCTCCATGTGATATCAGTGGGGCTCTGATGCCTGGGAAAGTGCCACTACAATTTTGCCCAGCGAATCAAAGTTTTTCCATGCTAGATAGAATTCTGCCAAGTTTAGGCTTTTGAGCTCACTTTCTACCTCTTTGGCTATGGCCAGACTACACCAGTAATTCCCACAAGTGATTAGGAATGGGACATTCATCACCTTCTTCAAGGTGTACAAGGTGTGCAGCTCCAGTATTTGTCTGCAATATTCTATGAGAATTATCTTGTTCCCATAATGTTTGGGTAACAAGTAAGGCTTTTGAGAGAAGCCAATTATCTTGATGTAGGTCTACTACTAGAATTGGATGTAATAATGGCCATAACTTCTGACCAGATCCATTGCCTCCTTGGAGAGGTGGTACCCTGCATCCTGGGTAGGCGTTAGTAGGTTGTAGTAGATGAAGGCATCATTCACCTGTTAGAAACTAGGGAAACTAGCCTCACATTGAATTTGTGGGAAATAATCCCAAGGAGCCTTCTGACCTGGGCTGATCCCAAGTACACCCAATGTGAGTAGCCCATTGGTGATGGGTCGTTGTTGCACTAGGGCCCAGAGAATATAAGAGGTCATATAAAACTCTTGCTTCTGGACCACCTAAAGGAACTGAGAATCTACATGGTTGGAGATAATGGTGGCCCAATCAAAGTACTACCCACCGATGGTGATGTTGAGTAAAAAGTAGTACATACACTTTGGGAATTCTTAGGCATGGGGTTGCCCGAAGAACTAACATAGTGCTATCATCCCCATATAGATACTTTCTTTAAATTTAGACTGAGTCATCTCTAGTTTCATTTTCTTAGGATCCCTCTTTAGACTCTTGAGCCAATGGTTGTTCATGTATTTCCAAGCTGTGACCTCCAACTGCTTAAATTGAGCTAAGGCATCAGCTCTGGTAATGATAGTTGGGTTTTCAAACTGAGGAATCCCCAAACCTACCTGAAAAGTAGCAGCATCAAGAGACACCATGGGGGTGGGGTATTCAGTCGGGGGTGGGGTATTCAGTCGGGAGTGGGGCTATGAGCATGATAGCCCAGATGAAAGAGTTTTTGTGTACCATGAGTGTGAGAATGAGCTCTTGGGCCTACACCAAGCATTGGAAACAAGTGGCCTTCAGAATCCCCGATGCTGATCGCCAGCAGATCCCCAGAATGTCATTGAATGAACATTATCTTGACCAGGGCCTGCATCTCAACCCACATTCTGACACTGGTGTTAGTAATTAACTAAACTTGGGACTCAATCTTTGATCCCATGATAGCATTGTCTTTTAGGTACTTCATGTTGAGAGGTAATTTTTCTAAGGCCCTCTCCATTTTGGATCTGACGGTTTCCGTGGTGACCACTATGGAAGGAAGTTTTGGAATCCTAGGTGGTGAAGATGTGAAAGCCTCAGACATGGTGAAAGTTCATTGTTCTAAAAACCTGCAAGGCAAGGTGACCATTAGAATTTCTAGATAAATAATAATTTGAGATCTGGAGATCTTACCGCTGAGGTACATCCTCTTCCTGAAAAGTTAGTTTGGGTTCAAAATCCTAAAAAGTATATATATAATGAAAACTTAGGAAACTAACCCCTATCCAGGCCCAGGGGTTTCAAAATACTTAATGAAAGTAAGATGTGGGTTGGTAAAGCGAAAATACCTAGGGTCTAGAAAACTAACCATTGGAAGATGTGAGTGAAAAGTGAGCCATCGGGCCCATGTGGACATCATGCGCCTATGCAATAAATGGGGAGTCATGGTGACAGCGGTGCCAACTGTCTGAATGTGGAAAAAGCATAGGCCACTTGGGAAATCTTGAATGCATACATGGGACATAAATGAAGCATTTAGGCTGGTTGACGGAGGAGAGAGAAAACTACCTAGTTGAAACCAGCTGAGACCCAAGTTTCAACAGGAGCTTTTCTGCCTTGAATGAGCTCGCAAACATGGGTGAAAAGTAGATAGAGCAAGACAAGCTCGACATGAGATTAGATGAATACACACAAAATATATATCTTACTTACAGTGGGGCCAAAGGATATACACATGGAAATGGAAGGATATACACTAATATACACTAAATATACATATCAACAACAGACACAGAGCAGCTACCCTAACAAAACCATGTAGAAAATGAACAACATATACAAGATCTACATTATCCTACACCTACACAGAGGGAATAAAACCATCTAGCAGAGCCGACCCACCAACAGGTGGCAAACCAGACGACGAGGACACATAGCAAAAAAGGAAACAAGATAGCAAAAATGCAAAACCAAAAATAATAAAAAATGCAGAAAAATGGAAGAGGAAACAAAGCCACCAACCTGGAACCCAAAGAAAGGCGAGGAAGAAAAGGCACCCTGGATGCTTTGCAAGAGCTTCCACCTCCAAATGATCACCAACTAGCACTGAAGACAACTCACAATTGCTCAGAACACTCTAAATAATTTGCACTTAAATCTCACTCAAATTGCTTTGCAATCGCTTAAGTATTTTATCGCAGTAACTGTGAAAATGACAAGTGATTCCTATTTATACCCGAGGTGGAAAGCAAGTTACCTTTCCTTCTGCAAACTCCAGAATATGCAGACCTTCGGACTCTAGGCCTAGGGATTCTGTGCGACCATACCTTCTTGCGAAAAGAAGACATCGTAGCAGAGAATCCTGGAGTTCGGGGTCCGGCTCCTAGAAAAGAAACAACCAACTCTGGGACTGGGTCCCAGAGACATGAGGGAAAAAAACACAAAGCAAAAATGACATTTTGGGAAGGAAAACAAAGAAACAAAGGCAAAAAGACAAGGCAAGAGCCAAAAGCAAAAAAACAAAAAAAAGGGGGAACAAACATTTTGCACACAAAATATAGGGACGGGGATGTAGGGCATAAAATATTCTTTTACCTTACATACCTTAACAATGTTTGCATCTTCATTTCTAAAATTACTATTTAATTCATGTCCATGTACTCTACAAGACTCTTACGAGTATCACAAATATTTTTCTTTATAACAATAGGCGGTGGTTCTCTTTTGTTCCCAATTTCATTATACCTACAAAACTTTGCTATATGTCCTAGATTGTTACATCTATAGCATGTAGGAGGTGATCTATTTAGATCAACCTATAACTCACAATAATTTGCAATGTGCCAAAATTTAATGCATTTCTAACATTTGATCTTAGCTGTTGTTTCTTCTGTAATGTAATCTTGCATAGTTCTTGACTTGTCAGGCTTCCTACATTCTACCTTCTTGCTTCCATATGCATGAGAATTGAGACAATATCCTGAAAAGGGTTCGTAAGGAGATTTACCTCTAAAATCTCTCTTCATGTGTCTAATCTTATTGCATCCAAAGAATCTACGTATGAAAGGTCTGATGTGTTCTTTAGGTTCTTCAAGAGTAGGTCTTTCATTAGTCTTTGCTATAGACTTTACTTGTTGAGTTTTAGAACATTCAGCTTCATTGAAGCCAACTCCAGTCATGTCACCTTTAGGTTTATTCCTATCTCTCTACTCCTCAATATTATCACTTCTCATATGAGGTTTTTCAATATTTTTCTTAGCCTCAATAAGTTCTTCCTTTATTATCTGATTATATTTCTCTAATTCCAGATATTTGTTTTTGTAGTCATCTAGCTCCATCTGGATTTGTTCTATTTGAATATTAGATCCTTTTAATTTTTTAATTTTTTTAAATTTTGTTTCTATCATGTTTTACCTGTTGGATCTCTTTAGCGATTTCAAAGGAATTAGATTCATAATCAAGCTTAAAAGCATCTTTCTCTTGTTCAAGTTGTTATATCCCATTTGATGAGTCACTTTCTGAATCTTATTTTATCTTAACCATAAGATCTTGTCTATGATTTCTGGAAATTTCATGGTGTTCTTTTAGTTTCTTGATGAAACCCTCTTCTCTTCTCAATTTGAATGTCAACTCACCATTTTCTTCTTTAGCCTTATCAAGGTCTTCAAGTGTTGCTTCAAATTTTTATTCCAGACTTTTAGAATCCATCTTGATCTCCCTTAAGCTGTTAAGCTTTCTCTCCAAGGGCCAAATTCTCTAGTACCAATTGTTAGGATTAAGTAATACTGAGAGGGGGGGTGAATCAATATTACAACACTTTAAAATTAAATTTAATAAATTCCAACTTAACCAGATAATTACATAAATAAAAAGAACATAAATGACAAATAGATAACTCTTAACACCATGAATTTTGTTCACAAGGAAACCCTAGCCAAGGGAAAACCCCAGTGGGGATGATACCCACAAATATGCACTAAAAGTATAATGTCCCTATTAGGAGACCTATATCTTTTAAGAGATGAATATTACAATAATATCTTTCCTTATTAGAGGAATACAAAACCATGTTAAAGGTATACTAAGCTCACTGCTCACATAATAAGAAATATGATTCTGTTACACTTCTTTATCAGAAATGAACAATACAAGTGTATTCTATGCTTAGGTATTTTCAGTTGTAGTTTGCATTACCATCTATCTAATTCTAACATCATAGTGCATTCATCCATCTTCTCGCATCCATACCATTCATACCATCAATCATATCTTCTTTTGTTCTCAAAAAGTTCTTGATATATATACACACTTTACATATTATGTTGGCTTCCAAATATATCACAAAATAGAATTAACACTTATACAAAATTAAATACCAAGTCGGAAATCATACACTATAAAAAAATAGGTAATCCTCAATCTAAATCCAAAAATAGAATGTTTAGACTTCACATTATACTACCTCAATCATTACAACCTTTCATTCGTCTTGTATCATTGTTACTCTGTATTCACATGCCTTCAACATACTGTAACTTCCTATAAAGAAGAAAATATGGATAGGGTTTAGAACAATAGAGATTTTATCATAAAATTGACCCTATGCACATATTATGCACATACATTTAATTGTAATTGATAAGGGGTGTAAAACTTGCAAATACTTGCAAAGAATAATGGAGTAAAATACCTACCTCAAATCATAGTAGATCTAGAAATACCCTTTTCCTGATGCCTGTGTTGAGTTTATGGAAAATATTAGACAAGATCTAGAATAGAAACACAGAGATGAACAAAACCCAGAAATATTTTTGTATTCTCATACAGTTTTGATTTTGACCCTCAAGTCAATGTCACCATTGACCCAGAATTTTTGATTCTGACCTAGGGTAGAATCGACCTAAAAAGTCTCCGATAGAAAATATTTTTTGGATCCCAAAATTTTTTCAGAAAGGTTATCCGAATCTACACTCCGATCTATTGTCCTAAACATGTACCTCCAATAAAAATGGTTTATTTTTTGGGGGGAGGGGTTTGCCTTGGTCAAACCCCAGTTTTGAAATTAACCTTATAATATAATTGAAGTTGCATAAATAAACAAAGCAAATAGAAAAATTCACCTTGCTTAGGTAGAATCCCTTGTGGTAGATTTGAATCCATGGATCCACAAGTATGTATGCACCAAATGGATGTAGTATGTAGAATGTAGGATGTCTCAACTCAATTGCTTGTAGATCTTCAACACCAATATTGAATGGATCTTGGAATAGGAAGAAATTTGCATGAATGTGGATGGAGAAATCTTCAACAAGAGGGCTCCATAGAGCTTAAATAATTCAATGGCTACCAATCGATCTCTTTGATGAATTGGATTCCTGAATTCTTGAAAGCTTGAGAGTAGATGCTTTCTTCAATAGATCATGCATATATTTCACTTCTTTAAGTCTAGATTAGTGAAAATGAGAGGAGAAAGATTCTTTCTATACAAATTTAGGGCACAATCTTCTAGAGAGGCCTACATAGGAGAATTAAATTCCCATTAAACTTATATCCCTAGAAGTGGACCTATATTAAATATAATTTAAGAGTCATTAGTTTGGAACCCAAAATAGTCAACCCGAAAGTAGGAATTAAATCTTTTCAAAGCCCAACATCCAGAAATCCTAGAAACTTGAAATCTAGACCTTGGGCCAGAAAAAAGGTTGATTCTAACCTAGGTCAACATCAAGGTCAACCTTGAACTAGGTCAAGGTCAAGGTCAACCTTGACCTAGGTAAGGGTTAAGGTTGACCTTGACCCAAAAGGTCAACCTTGAACCTGAAGTCATGAACTTCAAATTTGTAGATCAGGGTGCCAAAAACAGGCTAGAAAAAGTGGGAAATAGGGCAGAATAAGGGGAAATCCATTTCCAAGTCAAAAACCCATTCAAGGCACTTGAGATGACCCCAAACCACTTACTCGAAAGGCTAAACTAGTCTACAATGGAAGTGATTCCATTTTCCAACTATACATTTAGCCCCCACTTTAGCAAGAGTATGAACTCAATGCAAACTCTTGGTAAAGGAGATAATAAAGAACATATAATCTTATTGAAATAAAAAGCCACAAAGGAATCCTTAATCCCCCACAGAATTAAGTCTTTATCAGCCCTAAGATCATGATAATCTAGAGATATCACTAGTCAAAGAGAAAGAGTTAGAGGAGTGGCCAGCTCGCCTAGTAAGTGTGTGTGTGTAAATGGGTACCTGTTAGATTAACACAAACACTTCAATAGATCGTTATATTAGCAACATGGGGTTAGTAAAAATATGAGAAAGCATAAGAACCCACTAAAATTGATCTATTGCCTTCTAACTTAGGAGGAGTGTGACCAACAACATATCAGCCCTCAGAATATGTTATTGAATCAGTGACCAATACAACCTAACATGAAGGATTTAATTGAAAACAAACTATATGATGGAATAAGCATGCATTTAAGCTATAAAAGATGAAATAGAACTAACAAACTAGTATATAATGAAATAGCATGTAATCCTAGCATGAAAATGGCAGCATAACAATGCAATTTTGATCTCTAGTGAAGGCTTATTTGCTCTCAAAACAGGCTTCTATTTATAGAAGAATGGGAGAGAGAGGGGGACAAGGTTCATTTATGAACTTGGAGGCACAATAAATGAATATGTAAGAGCTATTAATGCCCAAGGCATTAATAAGGCATGGGAGAGACATGGGCTTAAGGAATCTTCATTAATGAAGGTCATTAATAAGGCATGTGGGGGTGTAAGAAGATGGCT
>MU226909.1:2266508-2289803 GCA_018584345.1 Thuja plicata
ATTGCTAAATGTGACCTGGTTAAAGGATTTAATCACCCTGTCAGGAGTGGCCTTGTTAGAGGACTTAGAACATTCCACCTGAATGTCACCTTGCTTAAAGGATTTATACAATGACTATTAGGTCAACCTGGTTAAATGATTTTGACTGATACAATGGTTAGAATGTAATCAGCAGGTGTAATTTGATACATATAACTTACTTTGCAAATCTAGATCCAATTCAACTCTAATTCTAATTCATTGATTGGCCTCCATCTTCATTTCAATCTTCAGATCTGCTTGGAAATCCATCAAGAAATCACTCTCTCAACTCTCTACTTCTTTGTTCAACCTTCTCTTCTTTGATTAAGCCAATCAGTCAATTAACTATGCAATCCTCTGGCATACTCAACATACATTCATGAATAACCCTTTGAGGTTATCTTATACCTCTTCATCTAGGTAAAATAAATCTTTTTTCTGCTTAATCAAGATTGTAGATCTTAGGTTAGGTAAGATCCAACAGATCTTTCCATCATTACATTTAATTTATTTCTCCAAATAAATCACTAATTAAATATTTGATCCATGCATTAACTATGGGTACCCATGCATTTAAATAGTGTGGATCAATCGTGCTTATCGTTAATTAACTTTACATATCCCAATAAAATCAACTATGTCGGCCAGAGATCTCAAATCTCAATAATTACCAAAATACTGCTGCTCAGCCATCACTATGTTCCTCTTGGCAATTTTTTGATGCTCGGTCAACACTAGAAATTATGCTCGGCATACACTGGTGCTCGGTCAAGACAAACTTTCTTGGCATAAACTATTCTAAGTAAAATGTCATCAAAAGATAAACAACACATTACTTTGCCAATGTGCCAAGTGCTCAAGTACCCTTATGATTTCCCATAACTCAACCATTCCACTTGGTCTTCTTGTTAAATCTCCTTCATCAATCAATAGATATGGTACTCAAATAGATAGCAATATTTTCACCAGTTAAGGTTTGACATCAATGATAAAACAACAATTGTTTCCATTGTAGCTTTCCTACAATCTTTCCAACGATCTCCCTCTTTGGCATTGATGGAAAAACTAAACAATAAAAAAATAATTTCAACCATAGTTACCATACAATCCAAAAGAGTCTGCATGTGTTCCTTGATTTGAACAAATCTTCATTAATGTCTTTAGCTTCATTCTAATTCTCATCTTGTAAAACTTTTCCTTCCTTTGTGTCTATGTTCACACTGAAAATATTTTATATTACTGTTCATCTATAGACTCCCTCTTTCAATAATCTCTCCCTCTTTGATAACAATATCTTTTCTAGTAATCTCTATATTTTTCTCTAAGTATAGCAAAATCTCCCTCTTTCAGTAAAAGTCTCCCTCTTTGAAAACAACACCAAAGATGTTGACATCTTCATCATGTAGATTCTTCTATTCTAAAATTTGTATCATGTTGTCCCTATCATCTTTCTTATGACTGATCCTCTTTTCTCTCTTTGTTTGTCTTTGACAACTTTAGGCAACATCCTAAAGTGTGACTGCCTGTGCATCGATGTGTCAAATATTCTAAATATAATATTTGATGCAACAGTACCATTCTGAACTAATTATCCTTGGATAGGGGAATCACCCCTAATTTACCTCGCAGATACTCATGAGCATCCTTCGGTAGTGCCTTTGTAAATATGTCTTCTAACTATTCTTTAGTATTAACATATTCCATTCTTACTTCCTTCTTTTGAACTATCTCCCTCAAGTAATGATACTTGATAGCTATGTGCTTTGTCTTAGAGTGCATTGTATGGTTCTTGGAAATATTAATGGCACCCATGTTATCACAATATATGACAACTGGTTCTGTGATCTCTTCTTTCATACATTTTAGTAGTATCTTCAACCACACAATATTAGAACAATTAACTGTTGCTGCTACATATTTGGCTTCAGCTGTAGATTATGAGGATCAATTCTGTTTCTTGCTTGTCCATGAAACTAATATTTTTCCCAAAAGAAATGCTCCTCTTGTGATGCTTTTCCTATTATCTACATTTCTAGCCCAATCAGAATCAGTATAGACTCTGAGCTCAAACTTATCATTCCTTTTTTAATACAGACCATATTCATCTGTTCCTTTCAAATATCCTAGAATCCTTTTTACTGCCATCATAAGAGTTACTTTGGGATTGGCAGAAAATCTTGCAACAATACCAAAAACTAGTGCAATATCAAGTCTACTGTGTACAACATATTGCAGTTTTCCAATCATTGATCTGTAAAGGGTTTGATTTACTTCTTTTGTATCATCATTCTTTGTCAACTTCCATCCAATAGCCATGGGTGTACTCACTCATTTTGAATCTTCCATTCCAAATGTTTTTAGCATCTCCTTGACATATTTTGATTGAGTAATATAGATACCATTCTTCATCTGATGTATGTGTAAGCCAACAAATTTTTTATCTCACCAAACATAAACATCTCAAATTCAGTTTGCATCTCCTTTGTAAATGCTTGACATAACACATCTTGTCTACTAAATATAATGTCATCAACACAAATTTAAGTCAATAAAGTACCTTTACATTGCTTTGCCTTCAAATACAGGTTTTTTTTGTCATTGGTTCTAGCAAATCCAATCTTCATTAGATAATTGTGCAATCTCTCATACCATGCTCTTGGTGCTTGCTCCAATCCATATAGTTCTTTGTTTAATCTACAAACCATGTTCTTCTTACTTGGGTCAATAAATCCATCAGCTTTTTCAATGTATACTTCTTCTTCTAATATTCCATTTAGAAATGTTTACTTTAAATCCATTTTATAGACTTTAAAACCTTTGTAGGGTGCATATGAAAGTAATATTCTTACTCCTTCTAATGTTACAACTTAGGTGAATGTATCTCCATAATCAATTCCTTCCTCTTGTGCATAACCTTTGTATACTAGTCTAGCTTTGTTTCTCGTTACCTCTCCATGTTCATTCAACTTATTTCTAAATACCCACATAGTACCAATTACATTTTTATCATTTAGCCTAGGTACAAGTGTCTAAGTCTTATTCTTCTCAATCTGTTTGATTTCTTAATTCATGGCTTATATCCAGTCTTCATTGTCTAAATCATATTTTACTATTTTAGGCTCAAAGTCACATAGAAAGCATGTGTCTTCTCTCAACTTACTTCTTGTCATAACTGCAGAATCCTTTGATCCTATGATTTGATCAGGTTTGTGGTTCCTCATTACATACTTTGCTAGAGTAGGTTCTTTTTCTGCTTTAGATTGATCATTCATGTTCAATTCAGGTTGATTTTGTGACTTGACATCTCCAGTAGATAGCTCGACAATTACCTCATGTTACCCAAAATCCTCATTCTGTGACTCTACAGGTGCTAGCTTTTTCTCGACAACCTCTTTCTTAGGTTCAGCTAATGTATTAGAATCGTCCTCATCCATATAGACAAATGATTTGTAACTTTCAGGTTTCTGTGTGTTTTCAGCTTCATTTATTTCTGCATATTCATCAATTTTAACATTTGCACTTTCCACAAATTTTTTAGTGTTAGAATTCAAAAATTTGTATGCTTTAATTTTTGTTGAGTAACTAAGAAATATGCCTTCCTCACCTTTAGCATCAAGTCTTCCATTTTTTTTTATCCTTCAGTTTAAAACATTTTCTTCCAAAAACTTTGAAATATCTTACATTAGGTGCATATCCATACCATAGCTCATAAGGTGTAGCATTAGTACCTATCTTGACTTGTAATTTGTTCAAGGTATAGACTATTGTACTTACAACTTCTCTCCAATATTTTTGTGCAACATATTTCTCCATCATTAATGTTCTGGTACAATCCATGATAGATTTTTTTCTTCTCTCAGCAATGCCATTTTGTAGTGGCGTTCTAGGTGTGAAAATATAACTTTTTATCCCTCAGTCATTGCAGAACCTTTTAAAATCATTATGGATAAACTCACCTCCTGTGTCAGATCTCAAACATTTCAGACTTTTAACTGTCTCCTTTTAAACTTTTTCCAAGTACCACTTTAATAACTAGAATGTATCAGATTTTTCTTTAAGAAACATAACAATCATTATTCTTGATTAATCATCAAAAAATAGAATGAAATATCTATCTCCATAGTAAATTTCCTCACCAATGGGACCATAAAGGGCAGTATGAAATAATTCCCATATTTCCTCAGAAGTATGAGTCTTTCTCTTGAAACTAGATTTAGTCATATTTCCCAATTGACATTTCTTACACATTTCATTTTCAGGTTTCTTTAACTTATGCGGCCCTCTAACCTTTTTCAATTTTCTTATGCTTACCAAGTTATCAAAGTTTACATGACACAACCTTTTATGCCATAACCAAACATCATTATAATGTGCAAACAAGCATGTTTCATCAGCTAAATCCAGATAGAACAAGTTACCTTTAGTCTGCTCACCACTTCAAGTTAGTTCTCTAGTGGCATCATAGATCTTTCCTTTCCTGTGATGGAATTCAACTCTCTAACTATAAGTATTAAGCTGTGCAACACTCAATAAATTATAGTTAAGGTCATCAACCCAATACACATTGTCACATCTGATCTTGTCAGTCAAGTTAATTTATCCTTTCCCTTTAACAAGATATGGTGCATCATTACCAAATTTGACATAACCGCCATTACACTGATCCAAGGTTTCAAATTTATTTTATCACCAGTCATGTGATGTGAACAACCAATGCCAATAATCCAATGGTCACATTTACTCATATAAGAAATTAATGCATTTTTCTCATCATCATCAGAATCATCTTTCATAAAAACATACACAACTTCTATTTCATTTTCATCATATTTTTCTATTTCACAGTAAGAAGCTTCTTCAGCTATATAGAATGATTTCTTACCTTTGTCTTTGTAATCCTTATACTTTCTGAACTCTTGGTCATCATTTCTATATTTATACTTATTGTCCCTTCTTTCATCTTTGTCATTCTTATCAGGACATCTTGCAGCAATATGACCAACTTTGTTACATGAGAAACAAATGATAGGAAGTTTACCTTTGAATTTTCCTTTTCCTCTAGATAGTCTTTTTGCCATGGGTGCTTCAAGTTCTTCAATATCATCATCAGTACTGTCACTGTCACTATTCACACATTTCTTTCCTTTCTTTTATTTGTTAAGGACCAACTAGGATTTTAATGTAGATTCAATAGCTTGTGGAGTGTAGTTGTCAAAATTTGACATCTCCAATGCAGTAAGTCTACCTACCAGACCTTCCAAAATCAAATTTTTATTAGGAGTACATCTTAACTCTTGAATTGTAGAGACTCTAATAACATAAAAATGAAGAAGTGTTCTCAGTACCATTCTCATAATGGTGTTATCATCAATGGTTCCTTTATCTCCTCTAATAGAATTTACAACATCCTTTATCCTACCATCATATTGAACTATATTTTCTCCTTGCATTTTCATTTCATCAAAGTTACCTCTTAAACTTTCAGATTTTGTTCTTAGTACATTTGTATCACCTCCATAGATGGTTGCAAGGACATCCAACATTTTCTTTGTATTTATACAATTCTTTATGTCCTCAAACTCATGATAGTTCAGTGATGATGCAATCTCTAGCATTGCTTGATTGTGCTCCTGTTTTTCTCTTAACTATGTAGCTGTGGCAGGTGCAGTGGGGGATACATAATCATGTTAAACACAGTGCCTAGTAGAATCACCAATACTAGCCAGATGCAATTTCATCAAAATTTTCCATCCATGGAAGTTATCTTTGTTCAACTTTGGTACCTCCTTTTTATACATCTTGATATTTCTCTCTAAGTACCTTCAAATTTTTTTCAAGAGAGCACAGCTCTGATACCAATTGTTAGAATGAATTCAAAATAACTGAGAGGGGGGGTGATTCGGTTATCCTTAGTTCTAGATGTGCCCATTTAAACTTTATACCAATTTGAACAACTCATATCTGCTGAGAAGGAATAACATAAAATAACAACATACATATGCAGTTTACTATTCAGATGTAATCAACTTGTAGAAACTTAACAGTAAAACAAAACATATACATTCACACAAGTTGACACCAGAATTAAACATGGAAACCCAATATGGGAAAAACCACCAATAACATGCTATAAAATTTTCACTCTTCTAAAGTGAGCTTTGTTAGGAGCCAACCCTGTTAAACATTACAAAACACATTGCTAAATGTGACTTGGTTAAAGGATTTAATCACCCTGTCAAGAGTGGCCTTGTTAGAGGACTTAGAACATTCTACCTGAATGTCACCTTCCTTCAAGGATTTATACAATGATTGTTAGGTCAACCTGGTTAAAGGATTTTGAATAATATAATGGTTATAAAGTAATCAGCAGGTGTGATCTGATACATACAACTTACTTTGAAAATCTAGATCCAATTCAGCTCTAATGCTAATTCACTGAGTGGCCTCCATCTTCATTTAAATCTTCAAATCTGCTTGGAAATCCGTCAAGTAATCACTCTCTCAACTCTCTGCTTCTTTGTTTAGCCTTCTCTACTTTAATTAAGCCAATCAGTCAATTAAGTATGCAATCCTCTTGCATACTCAACATACATTCATGAATTACCCCTTGAGGTTTCTTATACCTCTTTATCTAGGTAAAATAAATATTTTGCCGCTTAATCAAGATCATATATCTTAGGTTAGGTCAGATCCAATAGATCTTTCCATCATTACATTTAATTTATTTCTCCAAATAAATCACTACTTAAATCTTTGATCCATGCATTAATAATGATTACCCATGAATTTAAATAGTGTGGATCAATTGTCCTTATCCTTAATTAACTTTACATATTCCAATAAAATCAACTATGTCAGTCAGAGATCTCAAATCTCAAAAATTACCAAAATACTACTGCTCAGCCATCACTGTGTTCCTCTCTGAAATTTACTGACGCTCGATCGACACTAGAAATTATGATCGCCATACACTGGTGCTTGGTCGAGACAAAATTGCTTGGCACAAACTGTTCTCAGTAAACTGTCATCAAAAGATAAACAACACATTACTTTGCCAATGTGCAAACTGATCAAGTACCCTTGTGATTTCCCATAACTTAACCATTCCACTTGGTCTTCTTTTTAAATCTCCTTCATTAATCAATAGATATGGTATTTAAATAGATAACAATAGTCTCACCAGTTAAGGTTTGACATCAATGACAAAACAACAATTGTTTCCATTGTAGCTTTCCAACAATCTTTCCAACAAAGAATGCTCGTGCCTCCCATTCTGTAAGGGCATTTAAATTCCCTATTTATGCTTACCACATCCTTGACCATGGAGTCCTTGTTTAACTAGTAAATGATAACCATGACCATAATGAGAAACCATATCCAAAGGATTCAATGGAACTTAAGTAGTAACTATGTCATCATTAGTAGGTTTGATAGATTCATTGTGGGTAGAAGTAGCGACAAAATTATTACGAAGGGCATTAGAGGTAGAAGAAAAAGATATTTGTTCAAAATCTCTTTATTTCTTCATAAAATCAAGATTAGAAACTTTATGCTATCCAATAAAGGTAGGACTAAAATCAAAGGTTCCCCAATAATCTCCAGGAAGAGCATTAGAGGAAGAAGGATTACTATTAGGAATAGGAGTGTTGTGGGTTTGAATATTCAAACAAGGATTTGGTGCATCATCCGCATGAAGTGTATACACCATGTTGTTGTGAATAAACTTGACTTTACGGTGAAGCGTGGAAGGAACAACATGCATTTCATGCAACCAAGGTCTACCCAAAAGAAGGTTATAATTAAGAGGTCCAGGCATAACATGAAAAGGAGTATTCAGGATGGCCAAACCTACTTTAATGGGTAAGGCAATGATGCCCAAAGTGTTCTTATCAATGTTATCAAAGCCATGTATAGGAGCATTATTAGGTTGAATAGTTTAAAGATTGGATTTAAACTCTTTGAGAATGTCCATGCTACAAATATTAAGCCCAAATCCATTATCAATCAATTTTATGTGAATGGTACTCTTATTGATAGTAACAACAACCATAAGAGCATCACATTGATTTTGTACTTCTTTAGAAGGTAAATCCTTTTGAGTAAATACAATGTCAGGAGGACTCAGGGTAGCATGCATGCACTATAAGAAGGCATTGATGTTCTCTTTATTAGGAGGAGAGTGGGAAGATTTTCTAGATATTTTTTCAAGGCTTCATGGTAGTTAGGTGAAGTTTGAAGAAGCTCCCATAAAGGAATCTGTGTAGGGGTATTGCGTAATTGGTTTATCAAATCATACTCCTAGCTAGGAAGATGTAGTAGAGGAGGAAGAATGGGTTGAGAAGGTGGTAAAGAATTAGGAACCACTAGATTAGGTTGGGGGTTATTCCTTGTACAATAGGTATGTGAAACAAAATTTGTGTTATCAAAGTGTTAGCGAATAGATTTGTCTTTTTAAAAAAATAATCTTTTAAGTTTTCTCTATCACCCTTAAAAGAAAAACTATTCTTAACAGTTGGGTAAGTGTATTTTATAATCACTTCCATCTGATTTTTATACAGGTATAGCTCCCTTAAATGATATTCAATCAAATGAGAAAATACTTTAATCAGTTAGCTTTTAACCAGAAAGCTTATAAAGGAAACAATATCATTCTTTGATGATATGTTTTGAAACAACTAAAGAAGTACAAATAGCCAGGTAATGAATAGGAAGGAAACACAGTCACTTCCACAATAGCATTTCATGAAAAATATAAACAACTTTGACTGCAGATAATTGATAATAGATAAAACTCAAGATTAAGATACCGTGAAATAGCTGACTAAGATATAAAATAGATCAACTATATGCCAACATAGGGCACTTTGCTTAAAATCATAAACAACACAGATTCATTGATTTTTCTGTCATATACTTTGAGAATTACTACACAGGTAATTATCTAAAAATCAATTCAGTTCATAGCAATCACCCTCTGAATTCTAATTATCAAAAACTATCTATCTATCAAAGTTTTTTTGAACCCTTTCAAATTTTTAGCAGCCAAAATAAATAGCAGTAGAGCACCGAGAGGCCTCCCAAAAAACATGGCCTCTCGGTGAAATAGTTAAGTAACAAATCCATCATTTAGAGGACACATGTCCTTGAAATTTAGCATAACAATAAAGTAAAAATAGGAAACTAGATGGTAGAATCAGGTTCTTTATCCAAGGCATGATCCTCGCTTGTCGCTGGGCTCCCTTCTTCATCGGTAACCGATTGGGTCAGTTTCCATTATTTGTACGCTTGAACTAACTCCTTGGCAAGTGACAGGTGCGGGATCTTAGAGTTCACTATCTGGGCCATGGAGGTGTCTTTATTCCAACTCATCTTTTTTACCCTATTAGTAACATTAGATAACTGATCAACACACAAATAAAGCATGGATTCAATCCTTTCTATCTGGGTCAAATCAGAGGCCTTAGGCTGAATCTTGTCTCTGATGGTTTTAATAGCTGATTCAAAAGCATCCAAAGCGCCTTTCAGTTCTTTCTCACTGAAGACAGAGGGGTAGGTATAATTGAAATTAATCACTTTCAACTCTGTTAAGGTAGCCTTTTGGATTTGCTTTGCTTTAGATTCATACTCTTTATTCTTTGTAATAGCACCTCTTATCAGGGCAATACGCTAGCTGATGTTTTTTTGAGTATGAAGAAGTAGGACTCCTTGGCACCTTTCAGTGACTTTTCTGCATAGAATTTACCAAAGCCATGCCTTTCAATCTACATAAATTTAGTCATCACTGACACCCACTTTTCTTCATCCATGCTCCATACCTGTCACTGAGCCTACAATTCCTCTATAGCAGTCTCAGTGTTATGAAGGACTGAATGGGAATCTTTGATATACTATTTTCCATTTTTTAGTACCTGAGCCATCCACTCATCCACTGAAGAAACTAGAGTTCATCCCCTTTGAACTTGATTCAGTAGATTCTTATTTTATTTGAAATTGGGGTCGAACACTTGAGAAGACTGAGGCAACGGGGTATTATCAAAGTTGCAAAATGTGTTAATAAACTGAGAAAGTGAAACAATGGTCTGTTTCAATTCTTTCTTTTCTTTTCTATCCTGTACTGATGTAATCAGCATTTGCTGGGCTATTTCTTTGAACAAGTAGTTTTTCCCGGCTCTGTCCATTGTTCCCAACTCTATTTTGGTAACTTCAAAGTCCTCAACTACCACATCTGGTTTCTCTTCCTTGGGCCTAGAAGTAGCAACCTCGGTCGTCCATTTTCTAGTCTTAGCATCAGAAAACATGCGCGCTATGCTTTTTAACTTCTTGGCCTTGGGGGTTTTCTGAGCATACTTACTCACAATATCCTGCACTGGTATGGATATAGGAATCACACTCTATTTTTTATTAACCAAGGAAGTTAGCCATTTGGGCATGTCGCTAGTCATTGCCGGTTGGGGACCGACCTTAACAAGAGTATCCATCAGATCCAAGGTTACGTCTTCAAGATCAAAAATATCTTTCTCAATCTGGTCTTCATCACCAATCTGATAATTCAAATCCTCAAACTTATCATCCTCCAGATTTACTGTCTCCATCTGTTCTTCAGTCATCTTTGCCTTCTTTTGGGATCAAGAATGTGACCTGGTGATATGCTGAGGGGAAACCATAGATGAAAGTTCCGCAACAGACTTCTTTTTAGATTCTTTCTTCTATTTCTTACCAGATGAACCTACATTATCAGATGTTTTAGGTGTGTTAGAAACAAAGGGGGAAGAAAATGAAATGGAAGACTTATTTCCAGTATTTTTAGGACTAGATTGCCCTTTCTTTGCTTGTAGCCACTTCTCAGTTAACTTGAGAACATGCTGTGTTCTGCTTTGAATGTCATCATCTTCCTCCTTTGACCAATCAACATCTACTTCTTCAGTATCAAGAGGTCTTTTGAAATCGGGTTCAATAAAATCAGAGCCATCATCTGTCACTCCCTCTATGCTGAATTGTATTCTCATTGATAGAATTTGAGAGATACAGAGTCTGTTGTGGCTTCTGGTCATGACTTGAGATTCGTTTACACAATCTTCCTAGAAATCCTCTAAATGGGGAACTGGGAACATGTGAGACCTTAAGCCCAGGCTGCCGCTAGAAAAATTCTTATTATCAAAGCCTGTTCTTTTTGTATAGTACTTGAAATCAAAATGACCTAGGTCACTTCTGGTACTTATAGCATCTTCAAAGGTTAGACATGAAAACTTCCCTAGCTCCAATGGAAATAGTTTTTCACCTCGGTCTCTAGGAAGGAAATGCTTTAGCATGAAAGCAAGCTGTCTACTGATTTTAGCAAAGATAAAATAGTCAAATGCATATCGAGGCAATTTGGTAGGGGTGTCTTCAAAACTGCCAATCCTTAGATAAGATAATTTAGGGAATTGGATGTAATAAGTCCCAAACCTAGTGACAAAGTGTTGAGCTTCTGAGCTCATCCTCTTGGCCAAATCTCTAGACATTTCAAAGAAAACTTTTCCCGTAAAAGTATCATGAACTCTTCTGTAATTTTGAATTACACTATCTTTATGAAGCATAGAGAAATATTCAAACACACACATGCCATCAATCCAAGGCTCATGAATCATGCCACTCCATACCCTACTACATGATAGACAATACATGAGATAAGAGGACATATAAAAGCTACAGCCAACATGCTTATAACTATTCAACTATTCCCTCATGGATTCTGCAATTAACTCTTCCCAATCCAGCTTATGCTTGCCCTCTAAAATAATTTCTACATAACAGAATAACCAATCTGCAAACAAAGAAGCTTCAGGGGACCCCCTAACTCTATGCAGCATTACCATGATATCAGTAACATGTGATTTTTGTTTGATTTCTTGGGAAACCAAGAACCTCCTCTTTGGGAATTTATCAACCAATACTTAGCCATGGAAGTACAGTTTGCATCAGCATTGGGTTTGAATTTAACTAGAGATTGGGTAGGAGAAAAAGATGAGAAAGTTTGTTCTTGGACTTGAAAATCCGAGGCAACAATTCCTCTATTTATGGCCATCAACACTTCACCATTCATGTTAAGAATTAACTCAGTTCACTGATCATAATGTTTAATACATTCATGAACAAGCTCTGGGCAAACCACGGTAGGAGGGAAACATGCAACTATACATAACCCGCTACTCAAAATTTCCATAGAAGGGACATTTTCTTCCACACATGCAATAAGCCTATTAGCTATCCCTTCAATATCATAACCTTCTAGGTCTGTGTCTATTGTGATAGAATTTTCATAGACTAAACTAGACACGTTCCCAAAGAAATGAAATGTTGACTTCATTTTGCAAGAACAAACTGCAAATTGCTATAGAAACCCCCACAAAATTCACCAGCTTTTAAATTTAAACACTGGAAGAATGTCAGCCTAACTTACCTTAGTCTCTGAGGAAAATTCTGCAACTAGAGCTCTGAAAAACCCTTACCTTTGTTCTTTGCACATAGAGAAAACAACAGTAATTCAAAAATGAATGCCAAGGAGGGCTTTTAAAAGAAACATCTAGAATGAGTAATTAACTACCCATAATTAAGACAATAATGTCTCAAAAAGAGAAGTGACCATTCCCACACGCGATCATTTATTGCCACTTTGCACAAACTTTTATGTTGCACGAACTCCTCATTAATTCGATAGCTCAGACATGATTTAGCCACCGCCAAAAAGACCTCTTCATTAATAGTTTTACCCGAGTGGGACCCATGCCTGAAAAGATGGTGGTTGTCCTTGTTTTATGCCACTTGTCATTTTTAAAGATCCTTGAACACTCTTGAACACTCTTGAACAAGTTCAATAATGTTCATATGTGTTCACCTTCATTGAAGCCCATTCCTTAATATCCCACCAACACTTTGATACCGAGGGCCAAAACATTTAACCGGTAATCTTCCATCCTAGACAGGCCAAAGTTCTGTAATCTGAGGCTCACAAAACACCTTCCTTTAGTGAAAATTCTAATCATCCGCTTCTTCTTTATAAATAAAATGAACTAGCTTGAACATCCTTGAATGCCCTTGAACAAGTTCAAGGTTGTTCATAGGTGTTCAAGCCTGTTCAAACCTGTTCAAAAGATATGTTAGAAAAATACTTCTCTCTCTTTAACGAGGAAGGATAGAACATAGGGAATAACTTTCGCTGGGATTTTAAACATGAGGGCTTAGGCAGCTTGAGATACACAAAATAACAAGGCGACTCTGAAAAAGTAAAATTAAGGACAAAGATCAAGATTTGGACTAACACAAAGAAATCCAAAGGATCACTAGGTTTACCCTTGATAGTAATACGAAGACAACTTTTAATAGTCAACAAGGGTTTTGGAGAAACCATGTTAGTTGTCTCAACACTACAAATAGGTTCACAATAATGAAGAAAAGAATACATCCTAGGAGGAGATGAGGCAGGCTCTTGATTCTCCATAATATCATCACTAAGAGGGAGATAATTAAGGGAAATCATATCATTCTCTGATAATCCCTCATCACTAGAAGGAATCCCAAATGGAGGTAAAGCATCTATAATGGTTTATTATTTCTCTAAAATGTCTGCATAAGGGGAGTTTGTTTTAGAAAAAGAGTCATGATCATGTATGAATATGCCATCCATTAATAAATCACCCTCTTGTATCAAGGAATCTTTACGAGGATGGGATAAATCAATGTATTTATCTAAGGGCTCATCCCAAAAAGTAGAATCAACCACAATGGCTTCATTAGGAAGAGAGTAGTCAACATCCAAATCCAAAGGTTCATCCCAAATAGGAGTATTATCATCCCTATCAATAGAGAACCTTGTAGGAGAGCCATAAATCACTAAATATTGATCCCTAAAGGGGAAAGAAGGTAAATTATATTCTAAAGTAGGCTCATAGAAAAGACATATATTAGGAGAAGAATTAACATCAATCCTTAACTCATCTCCATAAAGAGAAAGATTAGAGTCATCTCATTGCTCTAATATATCCTTACAAGGTAATACAAGAGAGGATAAATAAACATCACACATACTAAATGAAGTCTTTCTAGGTGTATCAATATTGTAAATAGTGGAACATGAAGGTAACCATGCCCACACCCTATGGTAAAGGTCAATTGAAGAGGTTGTAGAGGAGGATGAAATAGGAATAGGATCCATGGAGATCTCATTCAAACCATTTTCATTCTAACTTCCATGTACCTAATTAAGGGATCTATTCTCTTGTACAATAAAATCCTCATCAAAGTATTCAAAACAAAATTCATACATGTTAAACACAAAATAACATTACAAGAAAGAAAAATGTAAATGTTTTTTTGTATTTTTAAAGAAATTTGTGATTTTTCATTTTTGACATATAAATGTGAGAGCATAAAAGAAATATACTTTTAAATACATGTAATATCTAACATAACATGCAAATCTAACACCAAAAAGAAAGAGTTGTCTATCGTGGGTTCACCAAAATGTAAAGAAGAAAATATGGATAGGGTTTAGAACAATGAAGATTTGCTCATAAAAGTGGCACTATGCACATATTATCCACATACCTTTAATTGTAATTGATAAGGGATGTAAAGCTTAGAAATGGTTGCAAAGAATAATGGAGTAAAATACCTACCTCACATCATACAAGATCTAGAAATACCCTTTTGTGATGCCTGTGTTGAGTTTCTAGAAAATCTGAGACCGGATGTGGAATAGAAACACAAAGATGAACAAAACGCAGAAATATTTTTCCATTCTAACATAGTTCCGATTTTGACCCTCAAGTCAATATCACCAATGACCCATAATTTCCGATTCTGACCGAGGGAAAAATTGACCTAAAAAATCTACGCCAGGAAATATATTTTTGGATCCCGAAATTTTGCCGAAAAGGGTATCCGAATTTGCACTTCAATCTAATGTCCCAAACCTGTACCTACAATAAAAATGGTTTGTTTTTTTGGTGGAGGGGTTTTCCTTAATCAAACCTCAGTTTTGGAATTAACCTTATAATATAATCAAAATTGCATAAATAGACAAAGCAAGTAGAACAATTCACCTAGCTTATGTAGAAGCCCTTGTGGTAGATTTTAATCTTTGGATCCACAAGTATGTATGCACAAAATGGATGTAGAATGTAGAATGTAGGATGTAGGATGTCTCAAATCGATTGCTTGTAGATCTTCAACACCAATCCTGAATGGATATTGGAATTTGAAGAAGTTTGCATGAATGTGGATGGAGAAATCTTCAACAAGAGGGCTCCATAGAGCTTGAATCCATCAATGGCTACCAATGGATCTCCTTGATGAATTTGATTCTTGAATGCTTGAATGCTTGAGAGTAGATTCTTGCTTCAATAGATCATGCATAGATTTCACTTCTTCAAGTCTTGCTTAGAGAAAATGAGACGAGAAAGATTCCTTATATAAAAATCTAGGGCACAATCTTCTAGAGAGGCCTAGATAGGAGAATTAAATTCCCATTAGACCTAAATCCCTAGAAGTAGACATATATTAAATATAATTTAAGAGTCATTATTTCAGAACCCAAAATAGCTGACCCGAAAGCGGGAATTGAATCTTTTTGAAGCCCAACATCCAGAAACCCTGGAAAACTTGAAATATATACCTTTGGCCAGAAAAAGGTCGATTCTGACCTAGGTCAAGGTTGAGGTTGACCTTGACCTAGGTCAGGGTTGAGGTCAACCTTTACCTAGGTTAGGGTTGAGGTTGACCTTGACCTAGAAGTTTGACCTTGACCCTGAAGTCAAGAACTTCAAATCTGCATATCAGGGTGCTAGAAACATACTGGAAAAAGTGGGAAATAGGGAAGAATAGGGGAAAGCCAGATCCAAGTCAGAGACCCATTCAAGGCACTTGACATGACCCCAAACTAGTTACTCGGGAGGCTAAACAAGTCTATAATGGAAGTGCTTCTATTTTCTGACTATACACTTACTCTAATTAACTCCAAAACATAAGATACATTAACAGAAGATCACACATATCCAAAAATATCTTCTCCTAAGTTTTCATGTCTTCATTCACCATATATTGTGCTCATGGAACAAAACAATACTTCTATACTGTGTAATTCTATTTTCAGGACTTAGTCATTTTTTAATTCTTAACTCCAAAACTATGTTTTACACCAAGAGATCATCCATAAAATATGTGTTTCCATAAATGACAACCCTCAAGTGTTCCTTAACATTCCTAAATGAGGAACTTGCCAACATCGTTTAGTAAAAATTTTATATCAAACCTGTAGTGTTGCCTCCAGATATGTTGTCTATTTGATTTGCCTGATAGATCTTCTATCCGATAACCATTGATAAAAAATTTATTTCTTTATCCAAAATGTTTCTTGCATAAAATTTTTTGTGATCTTTCTTCTACCTTACTATACCTTAAATTTCTATTCTAGAATCCATTTCCTTTACGCATTTCCTTCCATTAGTCAATAATCCAGTTACTACAAAGATGATTTCCTTTCTGATATTTATTTGTCTATCTCCTTCCAACCATATGTAATATTCATGTACTCTACTCCATATACATTTAGTCCTTTCAGCTTTAATATTGTCTAGCATGTGCACGATATTCATTATACTTTTTGTTTCAAGTTTTCCATGCTCTTCATTCAACATTTCATTCTCTTTATATGATTATGTTAGTACTTACCAAAATTTTATGGTTCCAAGACCATTCCTCTTGTCTTTGAAATTACTTTTTGCCTTTAGATATAACCGTAAGTCTTGTTGTGTCAAAATTTGGCTAAAACCCTAGACCCTTTAGGAAATGTTATGATTTAGAGTTACTTTTCCAAGCCACTTAAAATATTTTTTGTCATGTGCGGTTTATTGACCTACCTTTATCTCATAATTGATTATTCAAGACCAAATCTTCCTTTCTATTTGGTGACTTAGAATGGCTCTTTATCTCCCGATCTCGCTATAAAATGGAGTATGTTGTTTTCTCTAGGATATTATGTGCAGGTCGTTAATCTTGTTAAGTTCTTGTGTTGATCGTGTGGCTTGCACGTGATCTCGGAATAGACTAATGGGTTAAGTTTTATTAGGAGACCTAGAGATATCTTCAGTTGTGTAATCTCATAATGTAATCATGGTGAAGGAAAGGTTATTTTTCCAAATTGGTTGTTGAATCTCTAAATGCACCTGGGGTTAAGTTAATATCTCAAGATTAAGCGAGAACCGTTGATGCAACGTTGATCATGTGGTTCATGTTTAATCTCATAATGAAATAGTTAGGTATGAATAAGTCTTGAGATTTAGGATAAACCATTGATGCAACAAAGATGTTGTGGCTGTCATGAAATCTTAGAATAGATCTAGGGTTAGTTAAATTGTTCAGCGACTTGGAGGTTACACAGTCACGCAATCTCTGAATAAAGCCAAGGTTAAAGAATGGTTAGAATCTGAGGATGAGGATAAGTTAAAATGTAGACAAGTTTGAAAAAATATGATGATCAGCGTAATGACTCAAATGGAAGATGTGCAATATCTAATCATTAAGGCATTGCGCCTTGTTGCCGCATGTCCAATTTGATCGTAAGCATGGGTAACTTAAGAGGATCAGTGGTCATGTTTTAAAGATACGCAGAGGCCTTATCTCGACCATCCAATTTGTTTTCCACACCACATGTAGCCATTAAAACTAAAATTAAAATATTTAAATACTTACTCAAAGGGTTTCATGGCAGTCAATAGATATTTCATCTCAGAGCTATAAATGTTGCGATCTGATCTTGTGGGTTGATTATGAATAGCTGTTGAATACCAAAGGGATAAAAATCTGATATACTAAGATGCATTGAAGACTAGATTTGACAGATAAGGGTTTTATAATAAAATGATAAATTCTATTAGCGGTGCATGGTCATTTCTACATTTATGTGAGATAATTTTAGAATCATGCTTAGGAATTACTTGACTTCAAGCTACTGCATTCACATCCATGGATTAGAGAAAATTTATTGTAGATCAGATTTTCATAGATTAAAAAGAGATAGGGTTTCAACTTTACATCATAATTGAATAATTTCATTGATTGGTTGTAATCCCAACCCTAAATGGTCCAAAGTGGTCCAAATCTTGTAGCATTCTTGTTCCTATAAAAGAATATTCAAGACCATTTGGTAATGGTTGGAGAATTGGGAAAGTAGAAGGCACTAGGCTTATGCTTGTTTCTAGTCTAGGATATAGTAGATGTATTTTTTATTGTATTTAGATAGATGTTATTCGGTGTTCTCACCCCAATTTTTGAACTTGGTCCCCTTGATAACTTTTTCATATATTTCTCTTCAGTCTCCCCTTAATCCATATTGAAAAATGATTTGTGGAGTCTTGTTTTATGAAGGCAATATTTAGATTGATTGTCATAACAGTGAACCAGAACACACATGTGCCAAAGTTTATAATCAAGCGAATAGGTACAAAATTTCAAAGGGTATGTTTCAAACCAAGTCATAAGAGACTTTAGAGCTATGTAGGATGCATTATGGAGGCTCAATTAGGTTTAAATAAGTTCAACTCATGCAATGGATCCTCAGGTTAAACAAGTTTGCAGGTTCAATACAAAGGTTCATTGATTCAAGTTCACATTCAAGGTTCAACCTCACAAGTGAGTTTGGTTCAGTTACAACCCTCGAACCATTTTGGAACCAGTTCAAATGGTTTGATTGGTACAAATTGTCTCATAGGGTTTGATGAGTTTAAAGCAAACTTTAGAGGTTCAAAAGTTCAATATCGAAGGAAGTTTAGTAGTTTCAAAGTTCAGAAGGTTCTTGGCTCGGGTCAAAGTACTAAAATTCAAAGACACTCTAATTCAGATTGAATGGTTCACATTAGAATTCTCCAAGTGCATGTAGGTATATTATTATTATTATTATTATTAATAGTCCATGCAACACAAATAAAGCTCACATTTCAAAGGCCAAATATTCTGAACTTGAAACTAGTGATTCAAAGTGTTGGTTCACTAGTCTGAATATACAGTTCAATTGTTCAGGTTAGACAATTAAAATTGGCTCATATCATCTCAGAAGTCAAATTCCAATAATTTGTATTTAAAAATTCAAGAAAATATAAATTTCATACGGAGAAAGATATATTGACATCAAAAATGAATCATCCCATAATCAACATAAGAAGTCATCTTCATATGATCATTGAACTTTCTTAAGTACACATGCATTGATATTTATGCAATGTTTGTAATGATTAGTTGGAAAGAGTATTGTTATATATATCACCACGATTATGGATGTAATTAGCGAACCATGGAACCAAGATTGGTATCGAGTAGCATAGGTGATTGGCTTGGTGAGCCGATATGTATAAGAGAGAACATGCATTCAAATCATTTGACAAATCAACATTTACAGTTTTGAGGTATATATAGTTCACCGGTGGCAATTTCCAAGTAATTACTTACTAAATAGCACATGTATGGAATTGTAATGAGCACTTCTGATGTGTGTGAAGCTTGGAATCAAACAAGGATTTATCTCAGGCATAATGAATCAGTGAGTTGAGTCCATCAGCTGACATGTGTTGGATCGATTCATCAAAACCCAATATACTATCAGATGATCTTGAAATTATTACGAGAATTGAAATCTTCTATTTGATTTGGCACCCAAATTGGAGATCTCAAACATGTGGATGAATGTAGTCATATGAATATGGGAACCGATACTGAGCTAATCCATAATCTTAAATCTCTTGTACAAGGACAAAGAAATAAAAGGAAATGCTAATTCACATACATGGAATGCAAAGGCCTTAGGTAGTTGAAGTCTATTTGGCGTGGGGGACAAAAGATCTCAGAGATCAACGCAGATGAGGTATGGACATGTATAAACCATTCCCTAAAATGATCATATCAATGCAAGCCATCAAATCCCCAATCTCAGAAGGATATGGAGAATGTATATAAGCTTGTGTCAAAGTGCATGTGCCATGGAAACGGTCAAGATAGCTGATGGGGAGGTCACCTTTCTCTCCTAGACTCCTAATCTCTTTTAGGAATCTTACCTTGGACCCTATTCACTTCAGGATCCTCTAGAATCACACTTGAGTCTCTTAGGGCTACTCTCAGACCCTAACCAGAAGGACTTATATATTCCCTCTCTCCTAGGTTTCCTACCCACCAAAATGCTTCACTCTTCACCTTATCTTTCGCTTCATGAATGAATATAGTCAGTCATGCACCATTTCTCTTTCTATCCCTCTCTCCTACAAGTTCTCTAGCCGGACCATTTATCTCGCCTACGACTTGTCTACAATTCTGGTTAACCACTTCTCAGACATAGACACAAAAATAGAATAAAAATATAGGATGGGTACCTTTTGATGATCACACTCCATAATCCTAATTATGAGAGTCAAAAGGTATCCATGGAACTGAAATGAATTCAAAATCCTACTCTATTGAAATTTGTGCACAGAAGAAAAACACACACAGAACACACAACAACTCTTCTTTATTGAAAACCAGAAATTACAATGTACTGAAATCAAATCTTCTATGCTAGTCTCCTCTATCTCTAACTTTTCCAAAAACTCTAAAATGGTTCTTTTCTCCATTTTATACTCGGCCTGTTCTTGATTGTAACCATTTCTAGGTTACCTCGCCGCTTGAGGATTCTAACTACCTCGGCTCTTTGTATTCCTCCTGCAACTGTCATCATTCTCATTCTCTGCATGGCCATCAACATGGACAATGTCTTCCTTTGTGTCAATGACTTTTATAATTCCCTTTGTGATGTGGACAAGTCAACATATTTACCTCCTCTGTCTGTTAGTCGCACTGTTGCAAGACTTACTAACAATGCATGCTTTGATCTGCGACTTTGCGATACCATGCTCATCGCACTCCCGCAATGCCTTAACCTGAGCTAACGATTACTCTGCGACTGAGCAATGCATCCTCGTCACGCGCCCACAACCATTTTCCATGAGCTTTTGATTGCTTTGCGAGTCTGCGATGCATTGAAGTCACGCACTCGCGTCTCTTATAGACGAGCTGACGATTCATCTACGAGTACGCGATACATAGAGGTCGTGCACTCACAACGCTTTGAACCAAGCTGACGATGTCGTTGCGACCTTGCAATGTCTTGTAGTCACGCACTCACACTACCTTGAACCGAGCTGGTGTTTTCCCAACGACTGTGCGATGATCTCTATAGTCGCGCACTCACACTACTTATAACTTAACCGCCGCTTGATTGGCGACTTTGCGATACTTGCCATCGCATGATCACAGCCATTTTAGTCTAACCGCCTATTACCCACCGACTGTGCGATGAGCTCTTATCACATCCTCACACACTGTTTCCACTTGACCGCTGATCACTTATGACTGAGCGATGAGATGTTGTCACGTAATCACAGCTGTTTCATCCTGACCGCCCATCAACTCACGACTACGCGGTAAGACATAATGTAACCAGCCCACTATGAGACTGTTAGTGTTTAGGGGAAATGAAAGAAAACTATTAACCATGATCTGCTCCTTTGATCACTCTGCAAAATGCTAGGGTTTGGAGCTAAACCCTAGGGTGCTCTGCACCATACTCCCCCCTTTGCGAAGGAAGCATTTAGTTTGAATTAGTTGGCAACAATGCCAAACTAATTCCTTGCTTTCTGTAGTTTTCTTTGTCCATGCATGTCGCTTCTGCTTCTGGTAACCCTAACCATTTGACAAGGTATTCTCTATATACCCTACGTCGAGTTGTCTTCTAAACTCGAGAATCCAGGATTTTCTCTGCTTGCAACTTAGACTTAGCCTTCACCTGTATATCTTGAACATCTTTTCCTACTTCCATCTTTTGAGAAATTTTAGGTATCATTGTTCCTTTGTATGGAATCAAATCCTGCACATTGAAAATAGGTGACATTTCCAAATTGTTAGGTAGATCAATTTTATAGGCATTCTGCCCATACTTCTCCAATATCTTGCAGGGACCTATTCTTCTCATTTGCAACTTAGTAGGAATCCCCTTCTGTAATCTGGCTTTGTTCAGATGTACCATTACCAGATCTCCAATTTGAAATTGGACTTCTCTCCTTCCTTCATCTACCTTCTCTTTTAATTTTTGATTTGACTCAATCAGATTCTTCTTCACCTGATCATGTATCTCCTTCATAGACTGTGGAAAGTCATCAGCATGTCCACTTATCACTCCCTATCCTTTTAGCTCTCTAAGTTCACAAACTCCTCGTGGATGCATCCCATATACAATCTAAAATGGGCTTTTCCTTGTAGTCCTGTTAACACTATCATTATAAGAAAATTTTGCCTGTGGTAACACTTGATCCCATGCTTGTCCATACTCCTTTGTTAAGCATCTAAGCAAGTTTCCCAACACTCTGTTGATAACTTCTGTCTGTCCGTCTGTTTGAGGATGGTAGGCAGAACAGTGGGATAAATTAGTTCCCAATATTCTCCATAAGGTCTTCCAAAAATGACCCATGAATTTGACATCTCTTTCAAACACTATGTTTAATGGCAAACCGTGAATTCTAACTATTTCCTTGAAAAATAGGTGAGCAATATGACTGGCATCATTAGTGGTCTTACAAGGTATAAAATGACTCATTTTGCTGAACCTATCTACTACCACAAAAATGCTATCATAACCAGTCTTTGTCCTAGGTAACCCCACAATAAAATCCATACTCAAAAATTCCCAAGGCCTATCTGGTATGGGTAGTGGTTGATACAAAATAGCATTTGTAGAGGTCCCCTTTGCTTTCTGACAAGCTGTGCATTGCTCTACATATCTCCTTACATCTTTTTGCATCTTTGGCCAGTAATAGTATCTACGTACTAATTCCAAAGTCTTATTCAATCCAAAATGTCCACTCAAACATCCATTGTGTTTCTCCTGTATCAGGTTCTCTCTCATGGAACCCTTTGGAACACATAATTGATTGTCCCTAAACAACAAACCATTTTGCAGAGTGTAGTTAGCAAATTCACTATGAAAGTGATTTTCAAAATTAGAGCATACCTTGTATGCTTCTGCAAAATCTTCATCCCCTACATACAAATCTTTAAATTCTTCTACTCCAATGCTTCTCAGCTATATTTCTTGCACTGTCAGCAGTCTTCTACTCAAAGCATCTGCAACCTTGTTCACCTGACCTTTCTTATGCTTAATGGTGAATGTATAAGACTGTAGGAATTCCATCCACTTAATGTGTCTTAAGCTAAGCTTCT